>JBAPGN010001558.1:0-21106 GCA_037355405.1 Vitis amurensis | reverse complement strand
TGACCTTTTAACGCACTCTAGAAACTTAACAAGATGTGGATAATCATAAAATTGCATGTTGTTTATAGCCTTGAGGTCATCTATACTATGTAAGAAGTAAAGTCATTTCAACCAACTAATTTTTTAAAAGAATTTCATTAATCTTTTTGAATTTAAAATATACACATTAAGTTTGTTAATATATGCTTTGGCTTTGAGAATAATGTAGGAGAAAGATATTCAGAAAATGACAATGGACTGAGTTTTTTTTTGAGTTCTAAGCTTATTCCACACAAGGAGTCAACTGGATGCTAATTTCTTACGTTTTTTTATAATTATTTATTGACCAAGAACATTGATATATTTGCCTTAAATAATTAATTATTTAGATTCAAATAAAAAATCTCATACTTATAAAATATATCAATATATTAAAAAAATGGAAAAATATTAAAATATTAAAAGATTTCAAGATTTTTTTTTTTAAAAACATTTGGTTAATAATGTATTTTTTTTCTACATTTACTATATCATATAAATAAAAAAAAGTAATAAGAGAGAGAAAATTATTACCAGAGGAGACGATAGGCCTGTTTTTCATTGTTTCCGTATCTTATAGTGAACCGGTTGAAGAACTCTCCACCCTCCCTCGTCACAGCACGTGGATATCACTATTGCAATTTCTCAACAAACTTACTAATGTGAGATATATCTGAGTGCACATGCCCAACCATAACAAGTCCTGAAATCTATCTGTCACTCTTCCATGCAAGACATGTCCTGAGAGATCCTGAGACGCTCTTGCACAGACCTTACCATCAAATCTCCAAAATCCTATTTAATCACCCGAAGTCTTGACGATAGCAGTTGACTCTGTGAACCTCTAGCTTGTTTCCATGTGGAGAATATGCACGTTGGTACCGCACCATCACACATCAACCAAATATGATTGACATCTTTCTGGTTTGGGCACCGATTTACTAGTCCTCAATGGCAGCCTTGACACATCTTGCACTAGCGGTTTGGTGTCCCTCTGCAATACGGAAAATGCCATAACAACCTCATCAGGGCTCAGCCGGCAGTGGGTTATAAAAAACGCGGGACGCTAAGCATAGCGACAGAAGAAGATGAGGAAGAATGTTAAGCTAGTGGAGTATGTGCTCGTTGAGCCTGTAATAATCTGATTACACACATGTTTCTGAAGTGATAGCACTTTGAGCCATACCGAGTGAAGAGTGAATAGTGAATGGCACAAGAGAAGAAGAGATATTACAAAACCGCCCGTTTATTTGCCTATTGGCATGATTTCAAGCAATTTATAGATTGTCTGATGAGAATGGCCCCGTTTTCAGTAACCCTGGTTTGTAGGTGAAGTAATTAGGTCGTGGAAAGTTCAAAGAAAGCTACTAGTGTGTTGTCAGTCAAAGGCCTCACATCATTTGGTCAGAATATCTATTGCCTCGCGTTTGAGGATGTCAAGTCGACTCTAAATTGTGCGTAATGGTGTAAATCGCAAAATTGGATTGAAAGCTAGAAGCTGCCCTTCTTTTCATTAATTAATAAATAACCTTTGATATCAACCCTAGATTAGATATATATTAATATATTTAAAGTTTTATATACTAAAATATTAAATTCTTTAACAACGCATTAATTTAAATTATTTTATATGTAATAATTTTTTTTATTTAATTAATAGTAAAAATTTTATATCATTAATTTAATTAAAATATTATAATTTAATATTAAATATATTTAAAATACACATATTGTAATTAATATACACTAATTATATTGAATAAGATTTTTATATATTAGTTATTTAATATATAATATATATTATTATCGAAAAACTTGCTGGTGCGACTCGCTGGAGCACAATTCGTGTGATATTTTATTTGTTTAATAAATAAGAGAGCAAGAAGCAAACCGTGTAAATCCAGCTTAACATGATTAGCGATATGCCATATTATAGGTCTTGTCATGTTCATGAACTCATGAGATCGGTGGAGATAGCTGAAATAAGAAGGTTAGTGTGACTCAATTTGAGTGTAGACCTAGCCATCATTTATTAATACTTGAGTTCTTTTAGCCTTGATCTCAATATCGGAAATCTTCATTTATAATTAATATGTATTTATTCATTTTTAGATTTTAAAAGAAATTGTTGTTTTTTTTTCTTTTTTTTTACACTCGGAATTAGTTATAACTTGATTAACTTTTATTTTTTCTAAATTACTTAAATAAGTTTGCGGGATATAGTAGAAAATAGGATAAAAAAAAATTAAGATATTATTATATCTATGTTATCATTGATAATTTTTAGATAATTCTTATATTATCATGTATAGATGTTCAATCGAATATGAATAAGATAATAGTGAGATATATTATCTATTTTTAAATATATTTTTTATGATATATTTCTATGAGATATAATATATCATGATCAAAATTCACTTTTACAATTTTATTTTATTTTTGAAATATCCTTTTATAAAATGATTTTTTATATAAATTAAATTATGTTAAAGCAAAAACTAAAAAAATATATTAAATATTTAATATATATATATAAAGATTATTATATATAATTATGATTCAATTAGTATCATATTTAATTGAATCATATCTTAAGTATAATATTCTAAAAAATCAATCTTTCCTATCCACTACTAACACAACCTAAGAAATAATAAATTATGATAAAGATTATTGCATTACACTTATATGAGTTTGGACGTGAGAATGAGGAGGAGAATAAATATCCATTCCTTCCTTCCTTCTCCTCATCCTATGTTTGAATTAAATTATATAAAATAAAGAATAAAATAAAAACAATCTCCATAGAAGTCAAATCTCCACTTATTAGTAGATTCACTTTCTAATAAATGATAATTCTGATTTATCTCTCTAAAAAATATATAAATAATATAAAATTATTATTTTACCTTAAAATTCATCATTGAGCCCCTTATTCATTTCATCTATAAAAATTTCTTTTTTTTTTTTGAAGGAAAAATTGTGCTTTGGACCAATTAGTCCATAACCTACTATTTAAGCCCAAGAAGTATGAATTGAAAAGAATGATTGAACATCAATTTATCCCGAATGCCTTTTATGATGGTGAAAAACCACATACAAAATCCCAGTTGAAATCATATCAAAACTTAAAAAATAATATAATAAAATCTCAAATAATTTGAAAACGTTTTTTTTTAATAATAAAAAGTAGAAAAAATACCATTTTATAATAAAATGAAAGCAAAAAAAAAATAATACAAATCGAATTTCCTTTTAATAAATGAAGTTTTCTTTAATGATATTATTTTAAATAAATCTTTTTTTTTTAGAATTTGAAATCAATTTTTTAATAAATCTTGAACCTTATTTTCTCTTATTCTTTTTAAATTAATTTAAAATATTTTTTTAGTCTAAAACGGAGTATAACTTTTAAAAAATTAATTGTAAATGCTTTCTAAATAATTGAGAGTTTTTATTTTTAAAAACAATAAGTTAATTATTTTTTATAAATATTTCAATTCAATAGATGGTTTTTCAAAAAAAAAGATATGAAAATTTTTGTAAATAAATCATTTACTTCTATTTAATCAAATTAAAAAATTAGGTCTTTTCAAGTCAACCAGCTAGCTTTTAAAAAATGCTAAATTTATATTCTTACTGAGTACTTTTTTCTTTATAATTTATATAGTTCTTGTCAATTATATCACTTATATGTACTCAGGTGAATTCAAGGCCCACTAGTCAAAACATAATTTTTTTTTAATCATCTTAGTAACAAAAAAATTTCAAAATTATTTACTATTAAATAAAAAAAAAATTTATTACATTATATTTGAAAATTATTATTATCAATTTATTTCATTTTCAATTTCATCCCTAATTATATCATCAATATTAAATGAAAACAAAAATATTTTAATTTGAATTCTTAAACAATCCAACAATGCTAAAACTGAATCACCAAATTAATTTCATTACCAAAACAAGAATGAAAACAAATATCATTTTCATTCTTTATTCTGTGTGGCAAACACCACCAATGAAAAAACAAATTAAATCTTTTACACACGTGCTAAATTTGGTTCAATGACATTACGTGTCCCAAATTAAATTTGTTATACAAAACATTCATTGATTTAAGAACATAAATTTTGTTTCTTTGAGATTGTATGTCAATCAAATCATTTCTGGCAAACTGAGTGAACAAAGGATTTTTTTCAATGACCACTTCAGAATTGATGTGCATGAGATACTGAAACATTACATAGATTTTTTCATCATTCCATACAGGGGTATTGAAGCTTTGTAATCAAAAATACAAAAAACAGAAGCTCCGAAGATGAAACCAACATCACTCTCATCCAAGTGTCCATGGATTTATGGATAGAATTTTGTTTTCATGACTCTCCATTCCGTCTTACTTCCCAATACAAAAAGGAATCTAATCTGCCCCAACACTTCACTCTCCAACAGGAAACATCCCCACTTCACATCAATCCCCAGTGCCAGTGTCCTCAACCTCACCAACACCCCCACACATTCTTTGCTCTTGTATGAAAATAATCCATCATTGGAATGTAATGGTTTGGTCAAATTCATTTTGTATTTGATCATATGATATGATTCTGTACTAAAGTCTTAGATATGATTCTATACTAAAATATAATTAATTGGTTAAAATTGATAAATTAATTCTCATCAAATAATCTGTTTTTGATATAAATGTCTTTAATTATTTCAAGTATTTGGATGCAAGTTTTAAAAGAAATAGTTATTTTTACAATAAAATAATAAGAGCATTTTTATCAAAATGTGACCTAAACGATATTTTTAATCAAATAACCCAATAAAATATAGAAAAATTAGGAAAAAGTGTTTTTAAATAAATAAAAAATCATTAAATAAATACCAAGTTTAGAAAATATAAATTTAATTCATTTATCTCAAGATAATTGAAATTTTGCACACTTTTATGATAAAGGTACCATCTTTTACTACATAAATAGTACAATGTGTATGAAATCATACTTTTCAAAAAAAATGAAAAAATCATTTAGAGATTTACATGCCTTATGCTCTAAAAAAATAAAATAAATTTGAAAAAAAAATTATGTGAAAGAAAATATTGAATTTAGAAATATATATATATATATTTCTAAATTCAATATTTTCTTTCACATAATTTTTTTTCTAATTTATTTCATTTTTTTTAGAGTATAATGTCATAGGATGCTTCAAATGACACTCTCCATGGCCTTATATAGAGCCTAGGAAGCTCTGAGATCCTTTGACCTCTGCACATTAGCCATTAGTGAAGGGGGTGGAAGGTCTAAGATGCTAGAGAAGTCCACACATGTCTACATATTGAAGACATGAGAGGAGTCCAAAGCTTCTAGAGAATCTAGAAAATTTTGTATATCTTGTACATAGAATTTGTAGGGTGTTCTAGAGCTTCTTGATTGTAAAGAACCCTCCAAGTTTCCAGAGAGTTCATTAGTAAGGGCCTCATTTGCCAAGACACCACCAAAAACCTAACCAATCAGCAAGTGAATTCCCAAGCATTGTAAAAGCTTCCTTGAAAGCAAATAAAAGCTTCACCATTTTAAGAGTCGCCTACTACGCTCTAAAACTTCGATACATGAGCGTCTGCCTAGCAGCTAAGCATTGGAGTAGACGACTCAGCTCAAGATTACATGCCTGTTAAAATTTGATATGACTTGTCAGTGTCGCACGAGCTAAGAAAACTAAGTTCTGACAATAAGGCATATAAATCTCTAAATGATTTTTTCTTTTATATATATATTAGTGGTGAGGTTTCTAAATTAGTCATCTTTACCTTTAGAGAGAGAGACCAAAGTTCATCCTCCAAAGCATTCTTTGGAGCCAAGGTTGTGGTTATCATCAGGTTAGAAGACTTTAGTGTATGAACTTCCCGTAGAACTACAACTTTTTCTTATTGGCTGATTCACCTGGAAATCTAGATCAAGGATGAGATCAATCTTTGGTCTTAATTCTAAATTGACTTTGAGCATTAATTTTATTGCATTAAATCTAGAGACTTAGGATAGATGCTGCACCCTCAATCCGAGCCTGAGAATGGGAGAATTGGGTTCTAGCACCTAAAACTGGTATCAAAGCATAGCTTGACTAGAGCATGAAAACACTTCTAAGTTTGTTAATGGTTATTTTGTCTAATGTTTATGTTATCCCATGCCTTAGGGATAAAAAATTGTGCATGAATTATTAATGATCTCTTAAACACGATGTCATATAATCATTGATATTTGTTGAGATTATGTTTTGCTTCCTAGATCGTTGTAGCTCATAAAGAGAGGCATAAGATTTTTCTTGTTTGTAAAAAATCTCATTTTTCTTAATGTTGTGATTCCAATATAAGTATAGTTTTTGTTGTAAAATCATTCTTTACCATATTTTTAATCATTGGAGCATTTGGAAGGAATTTGAATGATTACATGGTGGTTGTGCACGTTGTCTTGTTGGAAAGAGGCAACTTTTATGGAGCAAATGACAATTGGAGTTTGGATTAGCAAATTGGGTGACAGGAAGGCAAGTAAACCTCGAGGCAAGATTAGTGCTTGAGCAATCAACTATAGTGCTCAAGTTGGCTTATTATGAGAAGTGCTTTATAGTGGTATACTACTTGTAACAGTCCTCAAAATTCTTGGGTGATCCAATGCTAGTGCTAGCAAATTGTAGTAAGAAAGGATAACTACTAAAAAAAAAAGTTATATTTGGGATCTTTGTAATAGATTTAGGTTTGTTGTGACCTTACTATCCTAATTTTGTTAAGTTATATTTTTGGTAAATTTGATTATAGCCAAGTAAGTTACCAATTTTATGGCAAACGATCCCCTAAAGGCATGAGAGTGTTGATTATTTTATTAGTTTGTTTCTATATTATGTTTATTTTTAAACATGTAATAATAATATAAAATATTGAAAGTACTTTTTTTATAAGAAAACAATTTTGAGAAGTTAATTTCCATTGTTGTTTTCTTTAAATTGATTTTGTAAAATATTATGCTATTCTTTTTAAACTATCCACTTTTTAATAGTATTCTCTTTTGTTTCCCCCAAAAGGAAACCATCAAGTCTTAGACTCTCACACTCTGAAGAATGAGACTTTCGGATATAGATGATAATCAGGATAAAAGAATTAGGAAGCAATTCTTTAGGCAGAGTCCCAATTAAGAAGTAAATAGTGGATTAGAATCTCATATAGAGGAATTTATTTTAAGAAGGTACCAACTACTAAAGTCTCCTCTTTTCAAAATATAAAATGACAATCATTAGCAAAGTCAGACTCTATTTCAAGCCCATCTTCGATTTGGTTTTACCACTGCCACGATTGATTGGCCCAGAATCAAGTTACAGGATTCTTTTATGAAGGACTTGATGTTGTAGTAGGAAAACCACCCCACAGGATTCCTTAACTTGTGACATGATAGTTCCAAAGAAAACAATGTATACACTAACATGTTTTATATATAAGGCGCGAGATGATGGTCAAATCGCCTATGCAGTCCCATTTGCATGTTCTTGGGCAAAGAAAGGTAGTGATATTGCCTTATAGATATCATCCATTGGTTTAAGGCCGGAGATCAATCTAAGATGTTTTAACTATATAAATCATGACCTACCACGTAGTTTATTCTATGATCAGAGTACCGTGAAAAGGACATTTAGTTGAGAGCACTGCATTTTCGCTAAATATAATACAAGTTGCTTAGTTATGCTCAATAATTAAATGCATTTTTAATCTATTATAGCTATCATGTTATTAATATGATAAATCTTCATTATCCTACTAAGTAAATTGATGGACTAAACTATATGGATGTGAAAAAGAAATATAGCATTGTACTCACTTGAAGAGAAGCTTAAATGAGTGACTCAAGAATTAGCTCCATCTCCCTCTAATGAACATTCCACTCAAGAAGTGAATGATGCACTATCATAGTTAGCAAATGGTGGATTAGAAGACAAGTGTATTATTACTTTGGCTTTTAGATAACGTGTTGCAACATCAACACATATCTATTCCAATAGCTTATGATATACTTACTAGTCTCCATGATGTGTTTGGTGGCCAGGGCAAGTCAACTAGATAAGCTTCCCTTAAGACAATTATGAATAATCAAATGTCATAAGGAACTCCCGCTAGAGATCATATGGTTCATATGGTCAAACTCTTAATGAGATGGAGATCCTTGAAGTTTGAGATCGATGAGGAAATCTAGGTTAACATAGTTCTAGAGACCTTGTCAAATTCTTTGAAGCAGTTCAAGCTTAATTATTTTATGAATAAGATGGTGATGATCTTGACTAAATTGATAAGAGAACTCCATATGGTTGAGGGGATTCTTAAGGATCAGAGAAGCATTCATATGACAGTTCAAGGTTCTTTAGGTTCTTTTAGCTAGAAGAGAACACTACTAAGACTACCAAGCAGAAGGGAAAGGGGATGAAGAAGAAAAGCAAAGGTTGGGGCAAATGTTTCTTTGTGTGGTAAGAAAGGCCCATTGGAAAAAGGAATGCCTTAAATTCCTAAAGAGATAGTCAGGTATGCATCATTCTTTTCTTGTTGAATCATGTTTAGTATTAGATTCCACAAATTATTGGTGGATAGATTTCGAAGCTACTGATCATGTCTGTAATTCTTTTAAGGGGTTCAATCTAAAGAGAAGGTTGAATTATAGGGACATGTGTGTGACATTCACTTCTGAAGAGAGGATTGTTGTGCAAGCAGTGAGAGATGTTACCCTTATGTTAGATGATAGTTGTCTTCTAGAGTTGAAAGATTCTCTTTATGTTCTAAAGTATAAGAAAATTTTGATTTTGGTTTCTACTTCATGTGAACAAAATTATTCATTATTTTTTTTTATAATAAACAAGTTTTTATTAAATTAAATGCTTCATTTATATACTCAGGATCATTGATAGATAGTCTTTATCGTGTTTATTTTGCCAATAATGAGAGTTATCATGTCTCACAAAAAAAGTAAGGAACCAAGCACTAATCAATCATTGTTTTGGCACTTACGCCTAAGTCATATTAATCTAAACATGATTCAAAGACTGGTTAAGTTTGAAATTTTATTTTTTCTTTTATTCCAAAAGATCTTCTAGTATGTGAATCTTATATAGAAGGTAAAATAACCCAAAGGCCCTTTATTGTTAGCCAATGAGTATTTGGAGTTAGTGCATACTAACATGTGTGGGCCTTTAAATGTCCATGCCACAGGGAGGATATGAGTATTTCATCACGTTTATGGATGATTACTCTATGTTTAGATATGTTTACCTAATGCATAAGAAAATTCGATGCCTTGGAAAAATTCATTAAATTTAAGGTGAAATAAAAAACCAATTGGGTAAACATACCGAGGCACTTCGATCTAATCAAGGTGGCGAGTACATGTCTACTTAGTTCAATTCTTTCCTTAAGAAGCACAGATTATATCCTAGTTGAGAGCACCTGGTATTGCACAAAAAAATAATGTAGCGCAAAGAAGAAATCAAACATTGATGAACATGGTGATATATATGATGAGTTTTTCTTGACTTCTTGTATTCTTTGGGGATATGCCTTGGATAGTGCATCTTACCTTCTCAATCTAGTGCTTTCCAAGTTGGTACCTTCAACTCCCATAGAGATGTGGGAAAGGTCACAAACCTAGTTTGCAACACATTCACATTTGGGGGTGCTTAGCACATGTGCTAAAAACCAAACGTAGACAAGTTAGAAACAAGGTTTAAGGTGTGTTAGTTTGTAGGCCATCCAAAGGAATGAGAAGTCATTACTTTTATAATTAGTTTGACCAGAAGGTATTAATGGGTAGAAAATGCCAGATTTCTAGAAAAGGACCATACGATGAGTAATAGGGCAAAATGGTGATATATATTGAAGGGCACTGAAGACACTCTGCCCATTAACATAGGGGACTATGGGTCTAAAGGTTCTTGCACCTACCATTCTAGTTAGTTTTAGCACACAAGTGCCTCATCGTAGTGAGAGGGTTTCATACAACTAGATAGGTTTATGTATTTGTAAGTCTGTTTCGAGGTAATTAAAAAAGAACATGAGACTGATCCCACAGATTATGATGAAGCAATGAGTAGTGATGATGTTATTATATGGCAAGGAGCTATGGAGCAAAGTTAGAATCTATGTATTCTAACAAAGTCTAGGATCTTTTAGAAGCACTTAAAGGGATCAAACCCATAGGGTGTAAGTGGGCCTACAAGTAGCAAAGGTTATAGTTAGAATCCTAGTTTCAACTATGGGGAAACTTTTTCACCAATAGCCATGCACAAATCCATAAAAATACTCTTATCCATCATGATGTGTCTTGATTATGAGATATGGCAAAAGGATGTTAAGATAATGTTCTTGAAGAGCGCATCTATATGATGTAGCCATATGGATTCATAACAAAGGGCCAAGAACACCTTGTGTGCAAATTACATATATCCATTTTTGGGTTAAGCAAACATCTCTCTCATGGAATAGGCATTTTGATCAGGCTATCAGGACCCTTGATTTTGATCAAAATGAGGATGCGACTCATGTGTACAAGAAGATGCAAGGAAGCATGGTGGTGTTTTGGGTTTTGTATATTGATGACATTCTACTTATTGGGAATGATGTAGAGTTATTGTATTTAATCAACATCTGGTAATCTACTCAATTCTAGATGAAAGATATGGGGGATGTGCAACATCTGGTAATCAACATCAGGTCTTTCAGTAAATATGAAAGTTGCATTATCACAAGCCACCTACATTGATAGTCTTTTAGTCAAATATGTGATGTAAGACTCAAATAAAGGTTTAGTACCCTTTATGTATGATGTATTTTTTTTTCTTAAGATCAGTGTCCTAAGACTACTAAGAAGAAAGATCACGTGAAGGTAGTACCCTATGCCTCAGTAGTGGATAGCTTTATGTATGTGATGCTATGTACTAGATAGAACATCTGCTTTGTTATAGGGATGGTGAGTAGATATCAATCTAATCTAAGGATGACGCATTGGACCACGGTCAAACATATACTCAAGTATATTCGGAGAACAAGGCATTATATGTTGGTATACTATTGTAATGAGTTGTTAGCCCTTGGGTATATGGATTTAGAATTTTAGTCTAATAGAGACTCATGCAAGTTTCTTTCTAGGTTTTTGTTCACTCTCGGTGGTGAGGCTATTAGTAGGAAAAGTGTGAAAAAATCTTATATTGCTGACTCCACTATGGAAGTCGAGTATGTTGTTGCTTCTGAAGTAGTAAAGGAATTTGTTTAGCTTCGAAAGTTCCTGATGGGACTTCGAGTAGAACCCTTAGTTGTATTGCCCCTAATACTATTTTGTGACAATAGTGGGACGGTGGCATAGTCTAAAGAAACAAGAAACCACTTAAAGGGTGAGCACATTGAGAGGAAGTGCGCTTGATACGTGAGATAGTATTGAGAGGGGATGTGGTTGTGGAGAAGATTGCTTTTGCAGAGAAACTAGTGGATCCCTTCATGAAGACTTTATCTACTAGAGTCTTTGATGGTCATAGTGATAGCGTAGGTGTCATGCTTCAGGCCTAGTGGGAGTTTGTAGGGATTGAGCCCTAGAAAGCATGACATTATGCAACAGATTGAGATTCATTTATAATTTTTTATTTATCTATGTTTCTTAGTTTTCCATTTATTATCCTATATGCATTAATTGGTTATTTGAGCATACACACCCATATTACTTGTATTTTACATGACTTAGGTGTATTAAGAGTTGTATAGAAGATCTAATCCATGGGTTCCTTATAGAGTGATGAGTAATCAACAATTAGTTCATGGATTTAGGCAATCTAGCAGAGATTGTAATGCATTACCTCCAAATTGGAGGGATGACTTGTCTTGGTGAGTACATTAGTGTATGTGACGCATATCGGATAGGACCTATGGTGAACTATGATGTAAGGCTATCAGTTGTGATGATTCACTGAGTTACTATACTATATGAATTCTTAACTTTGAGAGGATATTGATCTTATACCGAAGTCAATAGTAGACTATGACTTATGGGTGATACCCTAAAGTGGTCACATATCCTTATGGATTGGGTCAATATTGGAGGTTGGTGGCAATTGGTATTCTTAATAAAGGCACCATGATATCTCATGGATTGAGACAATGTGTCCCTTTGGGTGATCCAAAGGACATGTGTTCTAGAAGACTATGGCTATAACTTTTCCTTTAGTGGAAATTTGACATAAGGTTTTTAAAGCTAGAGTATGCCAATTGATCACATAATAAGTGGGATCTATAACTCAAGGATTGGAGAGGTAATCTTGATAGGTGATAGGACTACCTTGTTATATTAAAGACACCAATTCATTGGGAGTCTGTATGTAGTGGATAGTAAGTTACGAACTTGATCTTCGTCTCATTGTTATTTAGATAGGGTATTGAAGTGTAGTTGATTCTCTTTAGTGGGATGTTGAATTGACTTTAGAATTAAATTTTGAGGAAGCCAGTATTCTTATGGGTTCCAATAGTCCCCACTTTGAGCTCATATACCATTGACACAATTTATGAGGTTTAGATTAGCTCTAGGTTTACTTTTGTGCATAAGGGCATTCAATTAAGATAATTACACAAGGTTGCATAGAGGATAATGAACAAGGTCTCTAGAATAGACTAAATGATTAATTAGATGACCTTGGGTGGTTAATTAATCAATTAGAACTTGGTTTAGGTTAGATTAAGTGACACAAACTCATGTGGGCTCAAGTCACTTAAGCGTAGTAAGGGAACACTATAAATACCCCCTTAGGGGTTAGGGTTTCCTAATGATTCTCCAAAGAGTTGTGTTTCCCTTTTAGAGATAGAAAGAGAGGAGCCAAGGCATCCTCTCTTTCAAAGCCTACCATTTGAAGTGTCATGGCCATGGTGACAGTCAACAAGGGAAAGACTTTGGGTGTACGAGACATCCAGAATATTCATGCACCTTCTTTACTACAAGGAATTGATATGATAACATCCAGATTTAGGTAAAAACATCTATTGCACTATTCTTCTAGTCCTTGATTCTTAAAAATCATATATTGCTTCGGTGGTTGGGATCTAAAGTCCCTAAGATTAGTTTCATGCACCCAACCTAAGCTTAGGATGGGGAATGGAGAAACTTATGGTATTCCTACACCAGGTGACCCAATGAGTTCTTCAAGTAGAAGATTGATGAGAACCTTTGCTTATTAATTGTTGTCACCTTTGCTTCGTACTTCTTTTGAAAAGGCCTTAGGGTCTTCCTAACCTTTTCAGTCTAGATCTTTCCCAAAGCTTAAAGTTCATTCACAATCTCCATGAACCTAGTAAACATCTCACTATTGATTTCAAAATCTTTTATTGAAAATAATTCATCCTTAAAATCTTTCACTTGATTGATTCCCTCATGTGTTATTTCGAAGAGTCTTCATATGTCTTTAGCAGTTTCACATTGACATAGCCTATTATATTCATTTATGTCTAATGCATAATGGAGAAAACAAACAACCTAAGCATTTAGTTATGTATTTTTTCTTTTCTTGCTCATTTGACACATAGCTTGCCTTTGGAATGAACACCTTATTTTTAATTTTTGTTAGTATATCAAAGCCATTTTTAATGACTTCCCATAAATTAGAATCAATAGATTTTTAAAACCAAGTCATTTTCTTTTTCTAATACCTAGCTATAACCATTTTGAGAAAGAATAAGAGTCTAGAAATTGGAAAACCTTTCATGACTAGTGAGCAATGTCAATTATGTATTCCTTTAAGGTAGTTAAACCCTATTCTAGAGGCCAAACTTTGATACTAATTAAGAACTTATGGATTACTTTTTTGATGCTTAACAAAAATATGTTATCCTAACTTAATTAGTGCACTCATCATCTCACATAAAATATCCAAATGATAAACTTGATAACCCTTTTCTTAATTCTTTTGGATTTCCTTGTTTACTCTATCTATTTTCTTTTTACTAGGTTCAAGGAGATGATCTTCTTACCTATCACACTTAAATATAACCATTAGATCCAATCTTTGTTTCTTATCATCAAAATATGAAATTAATCAAACCTTGATAACTAAAAGACTCAACTTTGACTAAGACTACATTGGAGAAAAGAGAAAGTTTGATCAAATGGAATTGAAAGTACTAAGGAATGAGACTTAGGAAAGTAGTAAAAGGGAAAAGAAAAGTATATGAAATATTTTTGGAACACAAATCATACAAAATGTGCGTGCCTATCCTTGTACAAGAATGTAGTTCTCCAAAACAAAGACATTTCATTTATTCAAAACAAGGCCTATCTATAAGTAAGGGTTAATGGAGCAATACATATATATTCTTTTGGCAATAGTAATTTTTTTTAATTTGTTGTTAGATTTTTTTTTATTTTTTTTATTTTTTATGAATTGCTTGATTATGTATAAGCATTTGTATTATGTCTACACTTAAATGGATAATTTATATCCAATGATTGAATGATATCAAATACATATTTGAATATATTATGAAAGGCAAATATGAATAATTTATTTTGTGTTAGAAAATTGAAAATATTTGATATGATGTATGATTGAAATAGGAAAATTGTTAATCTAAGTCAATTTAATTTTGTATCGTTAATATAGATAATAGAAATGGATTATTATATGATTATATTGTACTTAATTAGAATGTTTATGTTCCTTGAGTACAAGGCACCCTACTAAGAAACATGTGGATTCTCATGCCCCTAGAATTATTTTGGATGAAGATATAGTTTTTCTCTGACTACAAGAATATCAGAGAGGGAATCTTCGAAAGTGTCAATAAATGAAGGAATGACCTAAATGACTATCTTTTTAACTTATATTAATTTTTTGGCATGTATTAAGTTGGATTATATGGATGATTGTAACTTCAACTATATTTTGTATAAAACCTTTAGGAATACTTTGGCATAAAGACTATTGTAGATTTTGGCTAATTACCTCATGTGGATAAAATATTAGCAAATTAATTGTACTTATGAGCAAGTGGTGACTAATTACGGGGCATTAACTTAGCTAAACCTTTATTTATTAATTTCTTTAAAATTACATTTTAATTTGTTTCATGAAAATTAGGTTATCTAGTTGACTATCAACTTGGATAGAGTATGATCCTCGAGGTTAAACCTTTGACATTAGGTCACCGTGTCAGGATCTAGTGTCACCTAGAATTTGGATTTTGATATATATATATATGTCCAAATATTTATTGAGGGTTAACCTAATAGAGAATGTACGAGGGTAGGTAATTCTAGATTTTCAAAACATTATATATATAACATGAGCATTGCCTTATGAATTCTCTTGGAGCACAAGGAAGTTTTGTACTACACCTATTTGAGCTACTTAAATTAAAACATCAACTGTTTCCACTAGAATAAGTATATGTAACCATAGGAATAGTGATGCAACAATTAGTAATTCTTGCTAAAATACAGTCAATAATTATTGTAGGATATTTGATTTAATAGATGGTGAAATTTAGTGGAAGAATTCACATTCCCATATGTACTTCCAAAAAAGAATAAGAAAGAAGATTTCACAAACCTTTCCTCTTATATGGTTGGATTGGATTAAGTTAACAGAAATTTTGGTCTTTGACTGCTGCAATTTTTTCAATAGGCTTACACATATCATTCAACTGGATTGAGTTAGCAGAAACATTGGTATTTGGCTGTGGTGATCATGACTGATGTATTTGTGAATTCAGGTAGTTATCTCCACCAAATGATTTGGGAATGTTACTGCTTTCAGACTCGTGTTTGATTGGTGACACAAGTACTTCAAACTACAACTTTAGGGTACAAGATTTATCTTTTTATCATCTTCCATTGTCAGCAAATTTTCCCATGAAGTGGTTCATATAGAACTTTTTCATTGTCATAATGCTACTATAGTAGCTTCTTCTTCCACCGTTTAAAAGGAGCAAGCATTGTTTCAGAATGGCTAACTAAAACCTACTGTTGAGAAAATTCCACTGGTTATTCCTTTGAATTCTTGAGGATCTTGGGTGTGGTATTTGCATCTGCCCTTCTCATTGAGAACCAAAGTACTTGTTTCACCTAGACTGCTTGGACAGTTACGACTTGTTAGAGAAGATTAGTTAGGATCAGTTAAGATTTAGTTTTGGATTAGTCTTGATAGCTCATGCTTAACAGATTGTAACAGATTGTAACAATACTTAAGCTATAGAAATACATAGAGAAAACGGAGAGTAAGTGCAGAGTCTTTCTGGACAATCTTCCAAATAACCTTTTCCACTATCTTCTCTTTAGAATCTTCTTTCTTAAGATTCTATCATGGTATCAGAGCATGAGTTTTCTTCAATGGAGGTCAATATCAGTCCTACAATAGCGAACCCTAATCCTTTGTCTTCCACTTGTTTTGTTCCAATTAACTTCAATCACTCATTGTCCGTGAAGCTTGATACCAAGAATTTCTTGATTTGGAAACAACAAATCATCTCTACGATTCGAGGCTATGGGCTACAGAAATTTGTGTTTAGTGATGATGAAGTACTAGTTCAATTTCTCACCAGAGAAGATGCGAGATCTGGAAAAGCAACTAAGGAATTCCTCGAGTGGGAACAACAGGATCAACTACTGCTCTCTTGGCTTCTCTCATCTGTTTCTGAGTCAATTCTTCCTCGGTTAGTTGGCTGTGATACATCCTTTCTTCTTTAGGGGACGATTCGAGCAATATTTTGCGTCTTAGACTCGAGCCAAGGCGAAACAGTTCAAGACTCAACTTCAGCATACCAAGAAGGGAGGTTCAACAATTGATGAATACCTTGCGAAGATCAAGGTTTGTGTTGATTCACTTGCATCTGTTGGTGTTTCTTTGTCAACCAAAGATCATGTTGAATCAATTCTTGATGGTTTACCCAATGATTATGAGTCTTTCGTTACCTCAGTCACTTTGAGGAATGATGATTTTTCAATTGAAGAAATTGAAGCTCTCTTGATGGCTCATGAATCCAGAGTTGAGAAGAACAACAGTTCTCTTGACTCCTCTCCTTCTGCTCATGTTGCAAGCTCTAACGCTGTAGAAAAAAGGAAACATTTTAAGCAGGATTATTATGCTGCTAACTCTTAAGGTAGTCATTCAGGTTACAATGGTGGTTTTGGACGAGGTGGAGACTTTGGTCGTAGAGGTGGCTTCAATGGTGGTCGTGGATTCAATTGGAATTACAATGGAAGAAGCAATCGAGGTGGTTTTCGTGGTAGAGGAAACAGAGGTAGTTTTGAAGCAAGACCTCCTTGGAACTCTGATAATCAGAATGAGAAACCATTATGCCAACTGTGTGGTAAAATAAGTCATGCAGTAGCACAGTGCTATTACAGGTTTGACCATACTTTCCAGGTACCACAGAATCTGTCAGGCAGGAACCCTTCTCCTCGGGCTTATTACAGCTTTTCACCCCAAGTAAATGGTGTTATCCCAACTTCTGAAGTCTTTAGTGATGACAATTGGTATCCGGACTCTGGAGCTTCAGACCATGTGACACCTAATCCTGTAAATTTGATGAAAAGTGCTGAGTTTGCTGGGCAAAATCAGGTTCATGTTGGGAATGGAACAGGTTTGTCCATTAAGCATATTGGTCAATCTGAATTCTTATCTCCTTTTTCATCTAAACCTCTTTTACTTAATCACTTACTTCATGTACCTTCCATTACCAAAAATCTCTTGTCAGTTTCCAAATTTGCAAAGGATAATAAAGTATTTTTTGAATTTCATTCTGATTCCTTTTTTGTCAAGGATCAGGTAACACAAGCTGTTCTAATGGTTGGGAAGGTTAGAGATGGATTGTATGCTTTTGACTCCTCACATCTTGCTCTCAGACCAACTCAAAGCTTATTGAAGTCTCCTTCTGTTGTTGCTAGTTCCTTTTCTTCCAAAGTTTGTACAGCTTCTTTGTCATCTACCTTTGATTTGTGGCATAGAAGGTTGGGTCATTCTTCGGCTGCAACAATTAAAAATGTTCTGTCCAAATGTAATGTTGCCCATATAAATAAAATGGACTCCAACTTCTGTTCTTCTTGTTGCTTGGGTAAAATACATAGGTTTCCTTTTTCTTTGTCTCATACAACTTATACCAAACCCCTTGAGTTAATTCATTCAGATTTATGGGGTCCAGCCCCAGTATTATCTAATAGTGGATATAGGTATTATATTCACTTTGTGGATGCCTTTTCACGATTTTCTTGGATATTTTTACTCAGAAATAAATCTGAAGCTATCAAAACCTTTGTTAACTTCAAAACTCAGGTGGAATTGCAATTTGATTCAAAAATCAAGTCCTTACAAACAGACTGGGGAGGTGAATTTCGTGCTTTTCAATCTTATCTTGCTGAAAATGGCATTGTACATCGTGTTTCTTGTCCACACACTCAACAACAAAATGGTGTTGCTGAACGGAAGCATAGGACCATAGTTGAACATGGTTTAACTCTTCTTCATATAGCTTCTCTTCCCCTTAAATTTTGGGATGAATCATTTAGGACTGTTGTTTACCTATCAAAAATGTCCCATTGAAGCCTTGTTCAAGTCCATACCTAACTATTCTTTCCTCAAAGTTTTTGGCTGCTCCTGTTTTCCCAACTTTCGTCCCTATAACACCCATAAACTTCAATACAGGAGTAAAGAATGCACTTTTCTTGGCTATAGTCTAAAACACAAGGGTTACAAATGTATGTCTTCTAATGGTCGAGTCTATATTAGTCGTGATGTCATTTTTAATGAAACCTCCTTCCCTTATTATAAAACTATTCAAGCTTCATCTTGTTTACCTTCCACTGTTTCCCCTTCTACTTCTCATTTGTCTCCTTTAGCCTCTTCTCCAATATTGTCTCCAACAATGCTGCCAGCTCCTACTTCTCCCATTTCTTCAGCTAGGCCAATAAGTGAAATGGATAATATTGTTTCCACTCACCCACATGCACCTAATAGTGTTGATACTACTCTAACACCTGCACAAGTTGTTTCTAATCCAATTGCTACTCCTGTACAGCATGTTGTCTCTTTCGTTGCAGATGCAAGTGTGACTAGGACAATTGCTAAGGATGTTGATAATACTCATCCAATGATTACTAGAACAAAGAGTGGAATTGTTAAACCCAAAATTTTTATTGTTGCAGTAAGAGAACCTTCAAGTGTTGCAGCTGCCCTTCAACAAGATGAGTGGAAAAAGGCTATGGTGGCTGAGTATGATGCATTACAAAGGAACAACACCTGGTCACTAGTTCCTTTACCCGCTAGTAGACAGGCTATAGGTTGCAAATGGGTTTACAAAACTAAAGAAAATCAGATGGCATTGTTCAAAAGTATAAAGCACGATTGGTTGCCAAAGGGTTTCACCAACAAGCTGGCTTTGATTTCACTGAGACCTTTAGTCCAGTCGTTAAGCCTTCTACAATAAGAGTTGTCTTCACCATTGCTCTCTCAACGAATTGGGCAATCAAGCAACTGGATGTAAATAATGCGTTCCTCAATGGAGATTTGCAAGAAGAAGTGTTCATGCAACAACCACAAGGGTTTATTGATGAGCAAAATCCTAATTTGGTTTGTAGACTTCATAAGGCCTTGTATGGTTTGAAACAAGCCCCACGAGCCTGGTTTGAGAAACTCCATCGAGCATTATTGAGTTTTGGGTTTGCATCCGCCAAGTCTGACTAGTCACTATTCTTAAGGTTCACTCCTAGTCATATTACATATGTCTTGGTCTATGTTGATGACATTTTGGTCACTGGTAGTGACACAACTGCAATTACTTCCCTAATAGCTCAATTGAACTCAGAATTTTCCTTGAAAGACCTCGGGAAAGTACATTATTTCCTAGGAATACAAGTTTCTCATACCAATAATGGACTACATTTATCCCATACTAAATATATTCGAGACTTGCTCCAAAAGACAAAAATGGTGCATTGTAAACCTGCAAGAACTCCCCTGCCCACTGGTCTAAAATTGAGAGCTGAAAAGGTCATTCGGAAGGAGGTAGAGGTTCGCCATGTCCCCTCAGTTGATCAACTTACAGATGTATTGACAAAGACAGTTTCCTCAACTCAATTTATTGAATTCAAACACAAACTCAGGATAGAAAACCTTTCTACCCTGAGTTTGAGGGGGGATGTTAGAGAAGATTAGTTAGGATCAGTTAAGAATTAGTTTTGGATTAGTCTTGACAGCTCATGCTTAACAGATTGTAACAGGTTGTAACAATACTTAAGCTGTAGAAATACATAGAGAAAACAGAGAGTAAGTGCAGAGTCTTTCTGGACAATCTTCCAAATAACCTTTTCCACTATCTTCTCTTTAGAATCTTCTTTCTTAAGATTCTATCATGATCATATGGTTTCGGCTAAGAGGAAGAACTTGGCATCCCTTGACCACATGTGGGTGCAATATTGAAATCTGAGCCAATTTTTGGTGTATCACTCAACTTTCTCTTTTTCTAGTCCCAGGGAATTTCCAAATTGAGCTGCAACACATGGTGAGATTTAGTAAATGTATTACATTCCAAATAATGCATCCAATAAATTGCATTCAAACAGTTACAAATGTAAGTAGAACAACAAAATCACTTAAAAGAATGCAATAAAAGAGACCTAAAAATCATTCAGTCAATTATATTCCCAATATTATTTTCTGTTCATGGTACTTAAAAGGTCCTTTGACTCTACATACACTATCTGTAGAGGTAATGATATTTTTAGAATTCCAGTAACAATATCTTAGGTATTTCTTCAGATAAACTCTTTCCTCCTTGGTAGTCTCAATTTTTTGAACATTTGAACTAAAAATGGAAGCAGTTTAGCATCTATTCCCTCTTCAATAACTCTTTTTAGGTGTCACCTACGAGAACTCCCCTACTATTTAACTTTTAATTATGTTTATAATAAAAACATATCTTTTAATATTTTTAAACCATCTATGATTAAATGTTGATATTCTTTATAGCATGTCTGGTCCTTCTAGTACTTCTCTATAACTTACATTCTATTAATCGCTACATCATATA
>JBAPGN010001557.1:0-83503 GCA_037355405.1 Vitis amurensis | reverse complement strand
GAGCACTGGAAGTGAACTTAAAGACATGTGCTAAAAAGACAAAATTGAGGGTCTACACTAATCCTACTTAAATTTTATTTATTTCTTTCCTTCTCTTTCTTGCGTATATTTATTTCTTCTTTTAGTAGATCTTAGAGATTCATCTTCATTAATTTGTGTCTATGATTCTTCATGCATATTTCTTTATTTGTGCTATAAGAATTGTTGATTCCATTGAATTGCACACATTTTTTTTTTTTGAAAAACTAAGATCTCATTCACTTTTATCGTCTAATTAATATTTTGCTGCTTTAGTTTTTTGACCAAAGGACAAAGAGGGTTGTTGAAGAATTAATTGTTGGAAAAATTGTCCTATCAATGAGAGCCATCTACCAATCAAAATTAGGAGTTGGCCTAATGGATGTAGGTATGAGTAAATTTTTTTCTTTTCCAAGTTTTAATGATATAGTCACCTATCAACATTGAACCAGTAGTTGAACTTAATAGATAGGTAGCTTCAAATTTTTATAATGGTTAATTTGATTGTAATTGTCAACAATGTTTGCTACCTCTCCTCTATTTGAACTTCTGTAACTAAAGAATTCTCTTGCATCCTATTAGTTTGATTTTGAGGGAACAAAGAGATGTTTGTTTCTATCACATTGCCAAAAGGAATTGGGGGTAGTTCCCTTCCTTGGTTGCCTCAAACTTAGTGTTGATTGTTGTTCTCTAGGTAACCTAGGGCAGATGGAAATTGGGGAAGTTCTCCCAAACTATATAGGCATAGGTGTTGATAGCTTTCTCTAAGCTAGCAGGTTCAATTTTGCCATTGTGGAGGAAATATTTGCCGGCCTAGCAGGATTAGTGAATCTTTACTATTGAGTTTTTTTAATATTTTGGTCTAGGGACCTTTGGCTATTGTCTTTCTTAAGTGACCTAGGGACTGAGAGGGCATTTTCATGCTTGGAGTTGCAAAATTGTTGAGCTCTTCAGAAGTTTATATTGTTTCTTTAGTTGAAATCCTCAGTTGGTTAACCAGTTAGTGAATCACCCGGCTCTAGAAGGAGCTATAGTAGTTGAGTTTTCTATTGGAGACCCCCCTTCATTCTAGAGCATTCACAATGTGGGTTCTTTTGTTTGGTTCTTCTGTTAGGTCTTTTGGGGATGTATAAATGTTATATTTTTTCTTTTCTCGTTCAGACAGCTCTCTTGAAGGATACTCATTGTTGCATGTAATCACTCTCACTTTTTTTATAAATGATTTTCTTGTTTCCTTTTATACATAGATGGACAGATAGAAAGATAGGTATACACACACACACATGTTAACATGCCATGGATATGTGCTAGACATGTCCTTTGTCAAGGATGTATTCAAGAAAAAATGCTACCTTTCATCACATTAAAAAAAAGAAAAAAAAAAAAAAAGATGTAGTCGAGAGACTTGTCTAGCAGAAACAGAAAGATTCCTGTGGCTGGAAAGCATTGCTGCAATTACATTGTGGTGAAGATTTTTAATGTTGTCATGGCATACGGTACATCCAACCTAACAAGATTGCTATTAAGGGAATGTGCATCATCAACCATAATTTTTCTACTGTTGAATATAATGTATGTATAGTATACTATCTTTCCTTGTTAATATAGGTCACATGTATGGTAGTTAGGACTCCTAGTCTTGTATATATATATCTCTCAATTGTAAGTAGAGATTAGATGAATGAAAATAAGGTTTTTCTCCTTTCTCTCTCTCTCTCTCTCTCTCAACATGGTATCAGAGCCAAAGGAGAAAACCTAATTTTTTTTTTTTTTTTCGGTTTAGCCATGTACTCAATTCCGGCGAACCGTCCAGTCACCGTGTTTCACTCCGGTCCCCTCATTCTCTTCCCGAACCACCCCGGACAACCTCATCGCCGTCGGATCTCCACCACACCGGCAACCTTTTCCGGCGAAATTTTCCGGCGACCTCTTTTCCGGGCAACGACCACATATTCCGAAACGCCGGAGGCTGATCTACACGCTAGTGGAAACCCCACCGGCAACCGGAGTCTCACGCGCCCCCACGCGCCGCTCTTCTCCTCCGGACTGTCACCCACGCGTCGGCGCATGACGGCACGTGGCTCACTTTCCGGCCACTTCCGACACCTTTCCAAGCTCGTCCGGCGCCGTCTTGGCCTTCTAGCCCTCCGGCAGTCCTCCCCGAGCCCTGCATCTCATTTTTTCCCTGTTTTTGGCTTTCTTGCCATTTCGGCCACCTCTGACAGGGCTCCCCCTCCATCTCCGAGGCTTGGGTGCTGCTTGTCTTCCTCTCCAGGCACGTCACGATCTTTTTTTTCTCCATTGATTGCACCTCTCACAGCCGTGGTTTCACTGTTTGTCTCTCTCCGCCGAAATCTGAACCCATCTTAGGGCTCTCTTCGATCCAAATACGTGAATATGACCACCAAAAATCAGATCTTTACCTCTATTCTCTCTGGATCTCCTCTGATTACCTCAGAGAAATTGGTTGGCAGTGAGAATTATCTCTCCTGGTCTGCCTCTGTTGAACTTTGGTTTATGGGTCAAGGATATGAGGATCACTTGGTTACCCAGGAGGCAGATATCCCTGAGGTTGACCGCGTACAGTGGAGGAAGATAGATGCACAGTTATGTAGTGTATTATGGCAATCGGTTGATCCCCGGATTCTTCTTCATCTTCAGGCCTATAAAACTTGTTTTAAATTTTGAACTCAGGCCAAAGGATTATACACGAATGATATCCAGCGTCTTTATAAGGTGGCTTCTGCTATTGTCCATCTCAGCCAACAGGACTTGGATCTATCTACTTATATTGGTCAGATTGCCTCTCTTAAGGAGCAGTTCTTGACTGTGATGCCTCTTACTCCTGATGTTGGGGCTCAACAAACGCAGCTTGACAAGTTCTTCATGGTCCTTACTCTTATTGGCCTCCGTCCGGATCTTGAGCCTATTCGTGATCAGATTCTTGGTAGTTCATCAGTTCCGTCCTTGGATGATGTGTTTGCTCGCCTCCTCCGTATCTCGTCCACTCAGACTTTGCCATCTGATAGCGCTTCAGATTCTTCTGTGTTAGTTTCTCAAACTACCTCTCGAGGAGGACGCAGTGGTACCCGAGGTAGAGGCCAACGTCCTCATTGCACCTATTGCAATAAACTTGGCCACACTCGCGATCGTTGCTATCAGTTACATGGAAGACCTCATCGCACTGCCCATATGGCCCAGTCCTTTGATTCTCCACTGCCTCAGCCTCTGAGCTCCTCCGCATCTCAGACATCTCAGGCTTCTATTGCCTCTGTTGCCCAGCCTGGTAATGCCTCTGCCTGCCTTACCCACACATCTTCTCTTGGACCCTGGATTCTAGATTCTGGAGCATCTGATCACCTATTTGGTAATAAGGATCTTTTCTCCTCTATTACTACTACCTCTGATTTACCTACTGTTACCTTAGCTAATGGTTCTCAAACTGTGGCTAAAGGTATTGGTTTGGCCCTTCCTCTGCCTTCTCTACCTCTCACTTCTGTCCTTTATACTCCTGAATGTCCTTTTAATCTAATTTCCATCAGCAAAATCACTCGTACTCTTAATTGCTCTATTACCTTTTCTGATAAATTTGTGACCTTGCAGGACCGGAGTACGGGGAAGACGATTGGCATAGGACGTGAGTCTCAAGGCCTCTATCACCTCACCTCAGATTCATCTCCTGCAGTTTGCATTTCCACTGATGCTCCTCTCCTCATTCACAATCGTCTGGGCCACCCTAGTTTCTCCAAGTTCCAGAAGATGGTTCCTCGTTTTTCCACTTTGTCGTCGCTTCCGTGTGAGTCATGTCAGCTTGGGAAACATACTCGTGTCGCGTTCCCAAAGCGTTTGAATAATCGGGCAAAGTCTCCTTTTGAGCTTGTCCACACTGATGTTTGGGGTCCTTGTCGGACTGCATCTACTTTAGGATTTCAGTATTTTGTCACTTTCATTGATGACTATTCTCGATGTACTTGGTTATTTTTAATGAAAAATCGAGCTGAGTTATTCTCTATTTTCCAGAAATTTTATACTGAAATCCAAACCCAGTTCAATATTTCTATTCGTGTGTTACGCAGTGACAATGCCAGGGAATATTTTTTGCCCAATTTACTTCGTTTATGTCTCATCATGGGATTCTTCATCAGTCTTCTTGTGCTCATACTCCTCAACAAAATGGGGTAGCTGAACGCAAGAATCGACATCTTGTTGAGACAGCTCGTACTCTTCTCCTCCATAGTCACGTTCCTTTTCGCTTTTGGGGGGACGCTGTTCTTACCGCTTGTTATTTGATTAATCGTATGCCCTCCTCTGTCTTACACGATCAGATTCCTCACTCCCTTCTTTTCCCTGACCAACCACTTTATTTCCTTCCTCCTCGTGTCTTTGGTTGTACTTGCTTTGTTCATATTCTCACTCCTGGACAGGACAAGCTTTCCGCCAAAGCCATGAAGTGCCTCTTCTTGGGATATTCCAGACTTCAGAAGGGTTATCGTTGTTATTCCCTTGAGACTCATCGGTACTTTATCTCCGCTGATGTCACCTTCTTTGAGGACTCACCATTCTTTTCCACCACTTCTGAGTCTCTTCCTGTTTCTGAAGTCTTGCCCATTCCCATTGTCTCCCCACCTGATGCTATGCCCCCTCGACCACTTCAGGTTTATCATCGTCGCCCTCGTGTCGTTGCTCCTCTCCCTTTTCCTGAGGCACCTGCTGGCTCACTTCCTATCCCTTCGGCTTCACCTGCCCCGGCTCTGCCTTCTCCTAATGACTTACCCATTGCTGTTCAGAAAGGTACTCGCTCTACTCGTAATCCTCATCCTATTTACAATTTTTTGAGTTATCATCGCTTATCTTCACCCTATTCTGCTTTTGTTTCTGCTATATCCTCTGTTTCTCTTCCAAAGAGCACCCATGAAGCTCTTTCCCATTCAGGCTGGCGACAGACAATGGTGGATGAAATGGCTGCTCTGCACTCTAATGGCACTTGGGATCTTGTTGTTTTACCCCCTGGTAAATCTACAGTTGGTTGTTGTTGGGTCTATGCAGTTAAGGTTGGTCCTGATGGTCAGGTTGATCGCCTTAAGGCCCACTTAGTTGCTAAAGGCTATACTCAAGTTTATGGTTCTGATTATGGTGACACATTCTCCCCTGTTGCCAAGATTGCTTCTGTCCGCTTGCTTCTCTCCATGACTGCTATGTGTTCTTGGCCTCTTTATCAGTTGGATATTAAAAATGCCTTCCTTCATGGTGATCTTGCCGAGGAAGTTTATATGGAGCAACCTCCTGGTTTTGTTGCTCAGGGGGAGTCTGGTTTAGTGTGCAGGTTACGCCGTTCTCTATATGGCTTGAAACAATCTCCTCGAGCATGGTTTAGCCGTTTTAGTTCTGTTGTTCAAGAGTTTGGCATGCTTCGCAGTACAGCAGACCATTCAGTTTTTTATCATCATAACTCCTTGGGGCAGTGTATTTATCTGGTTGTTTATGTGGACGACATCGTCATTACAGGCAGTGATCAGGATGGTATTCAGAAACTAAAGCAACATCTTTTTACCCACTTTCAGACCAAAACTTGGGGAAACTCAAGTATTTCTTGGGAATTGAGATAGCTCAATCCAGTTCTGGTGTGGTCCTTTCCCAAAGGAAGTATGCTTTAGACATCCTGGAAGAAACCGGTATGTTAGACTGTAAACCGGTAGACACACCTATGGATCCGAATGTCAAACTTGTACCAGGACAGGGGGAGCCTTTAGGAGACCCCAGGAGATATCGACGGCTCGTAGGTAAATTGAACTATCTCACCATTACTCGTCCAGACATTTCTTTTCCTGTGAGTGTTGTTAGTCAATTCCTACAGTCACCATGTGATAGCCATTGGGGATGCCGTAATCCGTATTCTTCGATATATCAAAAGTACACCAGGCCAAGGCGTATTGTACGAGAACAGAGGTCATACTCAAGTTGTTGGTTACACAGATGCAGATTGGGCTGGCTCACCCACAGATAGACGTTCCACTTCAGGGTACTGTGTTTTTATTGGAGGTAATCTAATATCTTGGAAGAGTAAGAAACAAGATGTAGTGGCCAGATCTAGCGCTGAAGCCGAGTATCGAGCTATGGCTTTGGCAACATGTGAACTCATATGGTTGAGACATCTTCTTCAGGAGTTGAGATTTGGAAAGGATGAACAGATGAAACTCATCTGTGATAACCAGGCCGCATTACATATTGCATCCAATCCAGTCTTTCATGAAAGGACCAAGCATATTGAAGTTGACTGTCATTTCATTAGAGAGAAGATCGCATCAGGATGTGTTGCTACAAGTTTTGTCAATTCAAATGATCAACTAGCAGACATCTTCACTAAATCTCTCAGAGGTCCTAGGATTAAATATATTTGTAACAAGCTTGGTGCATATGACGTATATGCTCCAGCTTGAGGGGGAGTGTTGAATATAATGTATGTATAGTATACTATCTTTCCTTGTTAATATAGGTCACATGTATGGTAGTTAGGACCTCCTAGTCTTGTATATATATATCTCTCAATTGTAAGTAGAGATTAGATGAATGAAAATAAGGTTTTTCTCCTTTCTCTCTCTCTCTCTCTCTCAACATCTACAATGAAATTCCTGCTTCCTTTTTAAATTTTTTTTATAATAATAGTTCTGAGCTCTGAATTGAGCCTCTCATATTCTCATATTAACATCTTGTTGCCTTGGGGTGTTCCCTGTAACTCTAATTTATTGACTAGTTGTTCAAAAATTTATGTTAATTATAACTACTTGGTTTTCTCTTGGATCATAATCCTTTGGAATGCAATTAGAGGCTGCAAGGATCAGAACTTCTCCGTAATTGGCAGATACATTTAAAGGATGACTAATTTAATCATCTTTGTTTAAAAAGATTATGCTCAGAATGACAGGTTTGATGTCTTATAGATAAAAAATTAGTAAGAGATACATTGGTTTGTGTTTATGGTCATGCCTTGTAAAGCAATCATATTGTTTTTTTATCTTACTCATACCTTCCTTATTGGTTTCAACTGCCCTTCTAGTGGTCTTATGCCATTTTGTTTGAAGAGATACATTTCATTCTAACCTTTTAGTGACATTTTGTTAACAATAACATGTACTCTTACTGAAGTTTTAAAATTGTTATTCACACTATTATATACCATAATGGAACTATTCATTGTTCTAGCAGAGGCTTCACTGCTTTTACACATTTTTTGCTGTTTTTTTTTCTTCTGACTGTAAATAGATTTCCTTGAATGCATTTTAAATATCTATTTGGAAACAAAATATATGAAATGAATAATCAATATTTAACAATGATTAGGAATTAAACTCGTACATTGTACTTTTCCATAAGCACTATCTCTGAAATCAACATAATGTTATTGTAATCAATGACTTGAAATTTTTTCCTTCTTTTTTTCTTTCTCCTTTACCATTTAATTTCTTGCACAACTTAAATTGTTTCTCCATTTGAATGCAGGTGCAAAAGAACTTTTGCAAAGCATTTCTGAAAAGCAGGGAAAGCAAATGAATTTAGTTGAATCTGCTAAAGAAATACCCAAGTTCATTAAGTTCTTTGAGGAATGACAATCTCTCTTAATGAATGAACTATAATCTTGTTACTATGATTTCTAACTTCATTTTCAATTACTTAGGAAATGGTTCATAACTGAGTTTGAAATAATTCTTTTGCACAATTGGATCCTTACAACATAATTATTCAAAAAGATTAAGAAAGAAAAAAAAAATTGCTTCTAGCTGTTCTACTTATGGACATCTTTATTTTCCAACTTATTGCTCAATAATAAATTAGGGGTGAGCACACAAGAAAAAAAATTAAAATAATAATAATAATAGACCAACATTATAATAGAAATACTTATGATTCCATACATCAGTAGTATCATGCAATATAAGTCTTGTATGCATGGCGTATATACAATAGTTTATGTGATATTGTCTATAATAAAATAATAATTATAATTCATCTTGGCATCACATTCAATGTTGTCAAAAGCAAAAGGCAATGTCAAGGCAATAAGACTAAGGCAAAAGGTGAAAAACAAAGTGATAGCTTGATTATAATAAGGCGATAAAAAATTTATATTTACCTATTCGATACTTAACCTATATAAGTGTTGTCTTCAACAATCAATACTAGTAATTTCATCCCTCATGATATCTTATAAAATTAACAATATAATAATAATTATTCAAAGTGTTAAATATTATACCCACATCATAAGAAACATCATATTGTTAATTGATATTCATCTTGTCTAAAATCATGTTCTAATTTTTCAAATATCTAAAATTTAGAATAAAAGCCAAAATAAGATAATGAACATCCTAAAGAAGCTTTGAGCAACATCATCATAGTCATCATTGAAATTAAATTATCACCACTTCCATCAAGACTAGATTGATAGCCCTTCATCTCATTATCTCTATAATTAATAATACAATATTTCATTTTATACTTTGTTTAATCCAATGTCAGATTGAACGAAATTATAATTTAATTATGTTTAATCTTAACTCATGGTTAATGGCGACCACCTCTATGCCTTGCGCCTTATCCTAAGGTGATTGCTTAGGCGTTGCCTCTTTGAAGCCACTTTTGCCGAGGTCTTCAAGAGGTGACTTTTATCTGCCCTGCCTGGCTTGACACCCTAGGCGATCCAAGCGATTGCTTTTGATAACACCGATCACATTACAGGTTGACACACTTATTCTGAACTTTTCTGTAATGGGACTTTCTTATTCCCTGACTGCATGTCAAAATTACACACAGCAATACTGCTCAGCCAAGTATTACATCTCTTTGTTGTGCACAGCGCACCCAATTTCACTTATTATAGATGGCTCATTCTGAACACTGTACATGGGAAGGTACAGTGTATATAATATCACAAACTATGGGTCACATACATCATGGCCTTCACCTAGATTAATCATCCTGTTAATTTGATTTATTGATAATAAAAATTTTCAAAAAACTGGAATTGCATTCCTTATGAAACTAAATTCCATAGAAAATATATTCATGTAACTAACTGGGAAAAAGAACCATTATCCACAATTTTTGTCATTGACTTTTTTATACACATTTTTTTCTGTCAGAAAAAAAAAAATGTAATAGAGGTGCCAAAAGGAAAACTGTAGTACACAGGGAGTACATGCATTATGCTAACAGAAAATCAGGAAAGGCAAACAAAGGGCCAAACTAAACCATGCACACACACACTCAGCAGCCTGTATTCCAATTATAAAAGGTTGTATACTATCCGCTAGAACCTCCTTTGTTCAACCGTACAAAGCTCAGTGCAATTTATTTAAGCTTTCTTTCTGCAGATTCAGTCCCCTCAAAATTTTCTCCTGTCTTGCTTCTGCCCAAGATAGCAAGCCAATTGTGTGTTAGCTGTTCTTCATTGCTCCCTTTCTTTCCACTTGATAGATTTGTCATGCCAGCTAGAAAGCACTTCACTTACACTGCTGTCCATGAGTTATTGTAGCAAGTGGTAGGCTCTTCATGCTTAGGTAGGATGCAAATGCATTAAGATTTAGCTCTGATTGTCTTTCGCATGTGAACTTGATTGCATCCTGTTGTATTAAATGCCCACGTCATTTATGTTGTAAGACCTAGTTCTCTATAGAAGCACATAAATTCGTGATCAGCTATATAATTATTAACCAAATCCATTTTTGATGACCCTTTTCTTCTATTTGATCTTTCAATAAATACAATTTGCCAAAATATTGATCAAAAGAATATGTGCAAAGTACTCTCTTTCTTATGAATAATATTTGTTAAAGTAGAAGCTGTGCTGTATATATATGGTATGCTTCCTGTTTGTTGTCTGAGAATGTTTGCCCTCCTTTTCTCTGGTAGAGATCTATACCTATATGTGGTTCATTATTCATGGTGGCCTAGTTATAGATATGTATATTAAACTTCATTCCTTCGAACTTTTAAATGCTGACATCACATGTATTGAAGAACATGCTTCTCAGTTCTACTTTAATTCAGCATGGTTTGTAGGATCAAATCAAGTTGGATGAAGTCATGTACCCTTTGGAACATTTTAAGGTAGGGTGGGACTTTGAAACAGATTGTAATACTTTATCCCCCCTGATGCACACACGAATTCTCATTTCTGTGCTTGTTTAATGATTATTGACTATATTATCCCTATTTTGCTATAGCACATTAGACTGCCTTCATTTCAACTTCATGCTAATAATTTTCCAATCGATATGTTTACTGAAGGATTTATAATGTTTGTGTTAAATTTTATGTGTACCTTGTTAGAGAACAAGAATCAGAGAAGAGAATGTGTTTGCTCTTCTTGTTTTTATTGATTAGAAAAATAATACACTACAGTAATAAACTATATATACTGTACCCTTGTAATAACTTTAATACTCAATAATACCCTCATTAACAAGGACATTCCCCCTTCAAGACGGAACATATAAATTTTCATTGCTTAGCTAGGAATTGAAAGACAAAAATAAATTTTTGCATAGAGATGGAGCAATATCACTTCCCCTGTGGTTTTGTTGGTTTTTAACCTTCTTAGTTGATGGTGAGGTTTTTGTTATTGCCATTGTTGGATCTTGGTATCATTTCTTGAAATGGAACAGTTACCATCGTTGAAGTTCTGAATAAGTTGAATTTTAACTTTATATGCAGACATTCAATGAATTTTTTATAAGAGAGTTGAAACCTGGTGCTAGACCAATTGCCTGCATGGAACGTGATGATGTTGCTGTATGTGCTGCAGATAGTTGTCTAACGGCATTTAAATCTGTTGAAGATTCTCTAAGATTTTGGATTAAGGTATTATCTGTCACTTTGAATATTTGTGATGTAAGAGCTACACATCTTTTAGAGGTTGTTTTGGTCTCAGCTTTGCAATTTTGATAAGGTAAAATGAAGCTAATTGTCAGAAAGAAGTACTTTCTGTTGAAGAGTAAAAAATAGTTATGATGTAAGAAGTACAAGCTCCTCATACCATCACCCTGATTGAGACCTTGTGGTTTTCCATGAAGTTTCCCACATTTTTCTTTGGTGTGACATGCTTTCTTGCTGTACGAGCACTGTAGTTTCTTCTTTGTTAAGTTCTTCATCGACTCCTGTCTTCCTTGCTCCATGTTAACATTATGATTCGTGCCATTTGGTTTGGCTCCTCTTGGTTTCTTTACAATCATGGTTGATCCATCCACTGGTGGTGGATCAAGCATCACCCCTTTTCAGCTTTCTTCAGCATGGATGATAGAAAACACTTCATTTGAATGTTTGAGTATGGTCTGCCTCTTGCCATAGACTCTTCATCACATTGTAATACTCAATAATTGATCAGGTACCCTGTTTTGTAGTGTAGACTTTAATATTCAATTCACAAATTCAGGCAGCATCCTGTATTTTTTAGTACCTTTGCCAAACAGTTTCCCAAATTGCATGTTCTGTTGATTTCAGGTAACATTGAATTCCATTACTATGACATAATCGTAGAATCTTCTTTGTCCCAAATAGTAAATTGCAGATCTTCAGGTTTCGGGCCTGTTCCAGTGAGATGACTCAGTTGTCCTTTGCCCTTTAAAAACATCCTCATTGGTTGTGACCACTGTAGATAATTCCTTCTTGTTAAGCGGTATACAATCTAAATATTATGAAATTCTCTGGTCGTATGGTTTTGGGATGCTTCCATGGGTGACTATGTAAGATTGGTTGATGGGGCTGGTATGATGTCTGACATATCCAATATTGAAAAATCCAGAAACAGATTTTGATTAAATTCTGAAAAAATAAGAGTGCCGAAAAAGCAAAAGACGATAGAGTACATTTATGGTGATTAAGGCCTAAGAATGAATTTAGATAGGTTATAAATGACAATGGATCCCAGAGAGAAAACTGCTTTGATACCACGATGTGAGAAATTCTAAAACTGTCTTACTAATTCAAGAAGAAAATGTATAGTGCATATTTATGTGGTTACATAATCCTATTTATGAAGTTCAAAATTTAATTGGAAACTGATTCTATCATTGGAAACTAACTTTAATCATCCCTATAAATTAGGAATGCTCCCAATATAGAGAAAGTTTGACTTATCATAGCTGTACAATAATTTCCCAAATTTAAAGACCTGATGTTCTTCAACATTTTAGTCTATCCTTCTTTGCCCTTTTATCATCCTTTCAAGGATCAGCACACGTGGCAGAGAAGAGGTGACCTTTTACTGGCTGTCCAAAGGGTGACATGGAACAAAAATAAAAGCTGCCAAGATAGTTGAAGATATTTGACATGAGCGACCCATTTGAAATCTGCTATCATGAACACCCTACACCCACCCTCTCTTCTTGTTTCTCTTTTTTTTTTTTCCTTATTAAAGAAAAAGAAAAAGACTGAAATAGAAGTAGGAGCTTGTGTGTGAGTGTCAGCACACATGGTAGAGAAGATGTGGCCCTTTTACTATTTCTCCATTTAACTTAAAGGTTACGCTGAACAAAAATAAAAAGTTTGGAAGTTGGAGAGTGCATGTGATGTCACATAGATGGTCTAATGATGAGAGCATCTCTTCTTGTTTCTTCTGTTTCTTATTTCTTTCAGTCATTGGCAAATGGCAATGATGTAGGACAACCCTAGGATGGTTGCCTACACTCCTCAATTACATATGCCTTCATGCCAAGAATTTTTGCTCTGACACCAAAATTGGTGTAGGACAACCCTAGGATGGTTGCCTACACTCAAGGTTAGGTGGGTTAGGGCTTTATTTTTGGGGTGTAAGAAGAGGAACAAGGAATAAATTTTATGGTTTAGGAAAATATAAGATAAGAAATAGAGAGAAAGAAAAAAAAAACAAAGAAAAGATCGAAAACTTTAGAGTTTCACTAAGGCCTTCTAAGAGTTTCACCTAAAAGAAAATCATTGGAGTCTTATCATTGAGGGTTGCAACCTTGCAATGAAAGAAAATATAATATTATTAATATCAATCATCCCTTTGATTTTACATTGATTAGTCTATTTATAGGCTTCTTTAAGAAATCCAAAGTCTACTAGAACTCTAATAACTTATTATGATTCTAATTCTAATTATAACATCTAAAGTCTACTGGGACTCTAATAACCTATTATGACTCAAATTCCAATTATATTATAACTCAACTAGCTAATCCTAATTAGACTTCAACAAATACTACTCCTAATTCATTTCTAATTAATATTAGTCCTACTTAAAGTTTACTTAGGTCTTCCCTTTCCTCCTTGAATAAACTTTAAAAGGCTTTCCCCCATCAGGCAATCATGATTATAATCTGAAAATTCTTTCCAAGAACCAGACGCCTTTTTGCATGCTCACTGCTTTATTGAACACAAATGAAAAAGGAGTAGCAGTATCAAGAATAGGGAATCCAATCGGAAAAGTGGAAGAATTTTATATATTAATAACTATATAAGTTTAAGACCTTTAAAGGATCCTGGTTGGGTTTCCTTATTCCATAATATTTATGTAACAGATTTTATGCAAGTTGGGTTTCATCTTTGCCAGTTGATAATTGTCATCTACTTATTTACTTATTTGTAATAGGGAATACTTATCTAAATAGCTCTTTTTGCTAAAAGACATGCTCAATATTTATTTTTTATTTGGAGATGTGATCATAAAAAATTGGAGTTATGGCATGGGCCTTTGTCTCTGTAATGGAGAAAATCAATGAATATTGGTCCCAGAAAGGCAAGTTAATCTTGCTCCCAGAAGGCCAAGGTAAAAAGCTAGAAAATATTGGTCAAGATGGCCAATTACTTAAACTGCTATTTTGAAAACCTTTTTGTAGACTGCAATGGTCCCTCAATTGCTGGCTGGCACCATCTATTATTAATCAGGAAAAGGAACTCACGAGTGAGATGAAAAAACATTATCCACTGCTTTACTACTTCCTACAAAATCATGTTGAAAAAATTGGTGGAGTCCTTCAAGTCTGAATCCTCCTATGTGTGTTTTTATTTTGTTTTTATTTTTTATTTTTTTTCCTTCTCACTGTTTTATTTTAAATTTTATATGTTGGGTGATCTCTTATTTTCTAGGATCATTATTTGTTTCTCCATAGGGTCAGAAGTTTTTGATTCAAGGTCTTTTGGGAAAAGAAATATGCTCTAGTTCTTTTATTAATGGAACCTCGGTGATATTCCGTTTAGCACCACAGGTATTTAGTACAACTTGTCTTTCTTGCTTTGTAGGATAAAGACTTTTCATATTATATGGTTCAATTATTGAATTCCAAATTGTTGCAGGATTACCATCGCTTTCATTTTCTAGTTTCTGGAACCATTGAGCGTTTTGTTGACATACCCGGATGCTTATATACAGTATGTGCAATTATTATCTGTTGAAATTCATGTTTGTTTTGCAAACTGTTGTTTTGTTTCTTCAGAACTTTCCATGATCTTTTACTTTATTTCTTTCTGCTAGGTTAATCCCATTGCTGTGAATAGCAAGTATTGCAATGTATTCACAGAGAACAAGCGAGTAGTATCTGTTATTTCAACATCAGATTTTGGGAAGGTCTGTGATTTCAATCATTTGATGTTGCTTGATTCACATTTCTTGAATTTCATCTGTCTTTATGTAACAATAAAACTAGCTCCAGTTTTTTCTTTTCTAAAACATTGTAGTTCTTTAATCTCAACTCTCTTTTAACTTGCTTTCCATAGAAGGACCCCAATGGGGGATCATTGGTTTCTAAATTTATGATTTTTTTATCTTTTCCATTTGTTCCTATATAATTTGAATGTTCCCTGGATATATTCAATTATTAGTTTTAAGGTGTAAATTTAATCTAAGAATGTACCAAATCTCATATCTATAATTTAATCAATCCAATCAAACAATTATAATGATCATGAAAGTAAGGAAAATAAGGAGGCAGTAATTAACATAGAAACATTGAAATTCAGGATACCCAATTGAACCTCTGTTCAATACATCTTCTGCTTTATTTTCTTGAATCTCATCTTCAAGCTAAGAATCATGAGAAATACAAATCTCCCCAGACCACCTTCTAGCAGATTTCTGACTCCTTGATCCAACTACTGTTCTTCAAAATATCAGTTCTTGAAACTACTGTTCTTCAAAATTTAAATACTGCAGTCCCTCATATATGAATCTATGAGAGCCATTGCCCTCATTAGTTCTGCTTGTCAGAAGCACCAGTATTATGTCTAGAAAAGTCTATGACTAATAAAGGTTTTAGAAAAATGGTTCAAAATCAAAGTTTTCATCCCAAAGTGAATATTGTGGTTTGGGAAGGAATGAAAAGGGATTTCTCTCAAAAATGTTCTCTCAAACCTCATAATTGGTGTAGCTTACTCTCTTCATATTCTTTAGCATTCAAGGATTGGGTGAGAGTTTCTTTATGTTTGACCACAAGTACAACTCCTGCATCATGTTCACAGAATTGTGAATACTGCATAATTTTGGCTTGAAGAGACCCTACTGCTTTTGAATAGACTTTCTGACTGCACTTTAGAAAAAAAAAGAAAAAGAAAATGTGATCGGACCATTTCATCTAATGTTTACAACACTAGTTACCTCTGTTCCCCCTGATGGCCTGTGCAATGACTATTCCCGAGTCTCCTTCCACCTACAGGTTCCCAATTCCCAGAGAAAGGGCCTCTCTAATGTGCTCAAGTAAGGTTAGGATCTTGGCTTACATTTCTGTCCTTGTCCTATCTAATCTAGAAGAGGCCCACCAGTGTTCTCCCTGTGATCTCAAATAATTCTCCAATACCCATCTATCTTAGGGTACCAAATGACTAGCCATCAAAGTACAGTTTTAAACTTCCATTAGGAGGAAGGATCCATTGTCTAAAAATAGGATCACACCTTTTGACTTCCCAAACTAACCACTCTTGAGTTCAACAGTATTATACATGTCCTAAAAAAGTTGGAGTATTCCATTTTATCTAGATTACCCACTGACTAAATTATCACAACTCCACAGAACTTTACTTTTTGCCTACCTATCAAAGTGGTCAAATGATGCAATCATAAACTTAGATATTTCCTTAAAGGCAACCAAATTAATCCTAGCTAAAGCAAACATTCTCTACCAAAGCTCTAGCATGCCTGAGCAATAGAGGATGCTGCTAATCAAGCACACGCGATATCTGCCAGCGTAATGGCTTTGTAAGATCTTCTGATTTAGAGCATGTATTTTGTAGTTCCTTCTTTGGAGTCAAAAGTCTGTGTAAGAGCTGTGATTTTCATCCATTTGTCAGGGCTAAGGGCTCTGTAAGATCTCTTAATTTGGAGCATGTTGTTGGGGTTTGCCTTATTTAGAATCATACCCAATGAAGAGCTTTGACTTTAGAAAGGGGGGAGATGGGGGCAGCTTGCTGGGAAGAAGTTAGACTTATTATCTCTCCTAAACAGAAATTCAAGAAAAGCCTTTAAGAGTGAAAAGACTCCTTCCCAGAAACCAATACCTTTTGGTCCTTTCTTCAGGAATCCAGTAAGATAAGTAAACGTTATTCGAGGGTAAAAGAGGGGAAACGAATTCACTGGTGTCTTTAGTCCTTTGGGTTGCTGCAGAAGATAAATTTCCAAGGAGATGAAGTGGAAAGAGAAGGAAGAGATGGGTCCTTCTATCCATATGAAAGATGAAAAAGATAGGGAAAAGAGCTTTTGAGAGGATTTCCCCCACCACTAGTCATCTGAGAAGTTGATCTCTTATCCATTAGCAAATGAATCTCCCTTGTAGGAGGAAATTCCTAGAGATTTTATGCAATAGCTTTCCTAGAACAGCAACATGAATAAGTGCCCTGATTATCTTTGGACTTGAAGAAATGGATGTGTGCTTCTCATTATCATTTCAGTAAATGATTTCTTCAAATCTTGTGTGCAATTTTTTTTTTTCCCATGAAATGGACATGTGCTCATTATCACCATTTCACACAAGAACAACAGAAATCCACACCCCCATAACAATTCTAAGAAATGGCAAACAAGAGACCCTAAGAGGGGCTGTCCTAATAGGAGCCTAGCAAACACCTCCCTAATCCAGTGATATCAAACTAGCAAGACAGCAAAACCCTTGGTCATGGAGACCCCTAAAGAGGTCAAAAAATGAAGACAAACCCTTGGCTCTGTAAAAAAGATTTTACTCCTCAAGTATCTGAATACTTTTTTTAATCTAGATAACTCAAAGAGTGGCAGCTGTGCATAGCACCTTAGGATCTTGCTTCTAGTGCCCTGCTGAATCCCTGAAAAGCAGTCTGCATATCTGGGATCTCAGCTGCCCATTCAGTGGCTGCCCTAGTAAAGGGGACAATTGAGAAGTGTCACAAATAAATTAAATATCCTATCCTATTCTTCCATATAAAAGAGAAACATGAGAAACTTCCAATATAATTTGGATGCAGTTGGCATTTGTTGCAATCGGGGCAACGATGGTTGGTAGCATCACCTTCTCCAAAAAGAAGGGCGACTATGTGCAGAAAGGAGAAGAGGTTCAAAATTCATTTTTTTTGTCTCTTTTATTTTTCATTTTGGTGTCCGTGTATTCTGCTATGCTTCTAATTAACATTCTACCTTCATTTGCTCATTTACAGTTCAGATATTTCTCATTTGGTGGAAGTACTGTAATTTGTGTCTTTGAACAGGTTAGTGCCCAATGTATATCTTTTGGATGTGGAGGAAGAGCAATCATGCTTATTCTTCCTTTGCCCCTTGTTATTATGTCTTGAAAGTGAAAAACACAATGTCCTTTTGAGTAGTTGACATGTTTGGTAGTTGAAACATAATGATAGTTTCATGGTTTCATCTTATTTTTCTATTAGTTGTAAACTGAGGGGCATTTGAATGGCTGCCAAATATTGTCCATTTATTTTTCTTTGGACTTGAAACATCCAATTTTTTTTCCATGATTTATCTTTGGATTTTGAAGAAATGAACATATGCTCCTTATAATTATCATTTCTGTAGAGTGATGATTTCATTTCATTTCATTTCATGGATTTGTACTTGATGCCATGGAAATTATAAGAGATGATTAATTTCATTTTAGCATGACATAAGAAAATGTTCCCTAATACTTTCTGTTTCAATCAATCATCTCGATATGTTTTAATATTTAGTGCAAAAATAATTTCAATAATGTCCCCATACTCATATTAGTGCACAACCTATATATTGATCACATGCCCTCAATACTAGAATATTGATTGCATATTACTTTCATCACTTTTCACTTTTGGTGACTTCTAGCAACAGTCTCTATATAATGCCTTGTAAATATTGGAAATTCAAAGATTAAAACAAGCAGCATCTTGGTCAAAATCACCAAAAAATGAAAAAAAACAGACTTCATCTAGTTTGTTCAATCTGAGTATAATTTTCTGTAGCAAAAGCATATGTGAGTGTGTTAAAATGGTGGCAATCAACAAGAATTGTTTATTGGAACTTGATCTCTTAAATATGCTGCAGGATACTCTAGAGATAGATGAGGACCTTCTAGAGAACAGTACAAAATCCCTGGAAACCCTAGTTGCAGTTGGAATGAAGCTGGGTGTCTCCACAAAGAAACAAGCAGGTCCTGAGCTGCCAAACTTGGAAAATTGTGTTATAGGTGCTTAAAGGAAGCTCATTTCTATGGTGTAGCATACCATACGGTTTAGACTCTCTTAACATTAGGTAACAACTTCATGTGTACTTGTTTGGAGTAGATAAAAATGTGCCAATGTTAATGTGCATTTAGTTTTCTACCAGTTCTAGGTAATCTCTTCTTTGAACTGAACTTGAATCACCATGCAATCTAGATGTTTTATGTGTGATATTTTGGAGGCTCTTAATACGGTCCTTGAAAGGTACCTCTTCAGTAGGTACTAAAAAATCACCACCAATATGATGGTGTTGCGTGTACACCTTTAAATCTCATTTATTTATTGTTTTATATCTTAGTGTCATTTGTTTGTATTTTCATTTAACGATTTAGGACCTGTTTGGGGAATAAAAAACATAGAAAACACATTTGATAACAAAAAACTAATTTCTATTTTTTGTTCTTAAGAATAGAAAACATAGTGTTTTCAGATAACATCTTTTAATTGTTTTATGTTGTTTTCACTTGTTTTCTAACGGTTGTTTTAAAAAATAATTATACAAACATGTTAAATGATTAAAAATAAAACACTATATATAAAAATTATTTTTAAAACATATTTAAAAATATTAAAAATAATTTAGGTTTCTAAACAGATTTTTGTTCTACAAAAATTGTTTCAAAAACTATTTTTCAAAAATTGTTTTTAAAAACTATTTTTCAGAATTGTTTTTTAAAACAGTTATCAAACGACACTTAAAGCCTATTTGGTAGTAATTTTAAGAAATGTCTCTAATTTTTTTAGCACTTGAAAATTTTTATTTTTCAAATGTAAGAGTGGTAAAAATATTTCCTAAAATCATTGTCAAATAGGCTCTTAGTATTAATATAGTAATTATTTTAAAAAAATGCTTAGAAATAATTAGCAAAATTTATTCCAACAAGAGCCCTTTATCCCCAAGGAGTGGTGCTTGCATAAAATGTGTCTTGCCAAGAATGGATTCAATTGCAACAAGTAACTATTCTCTTGCTTCAAATCTGTCTTATTGCCTTCCATTCATGAGCACAAAAACTTATTTCAGAGAGATTGGAAAACAATATTGTTAGTGTCTTTCCCAACTAGAGTTAGGTCCGTCCAGTTGCACTAGAGTCAGGCGGACTTCTTTGCTTGTTTGTGTTTCCTAAGGAGTCCGTCTAGCTACATTGGAGCAAGACGGACTTTTTTCCTGCACAAAAGGATGTTCGGATGAGTGGTCCGAACATGCCCCTCACTTGTCACAAAACCATTTTCAACATATCAAAAATCAACTAACTAGAGGTTCTCAAACATTCTTTAAACTGAAAACCACAACACAAAAGGAAAGTTCTGTTAAACTAGAGTACCTCATACACTGCACATCTGGGTGACATGTGCTCAATAACTTTGGGGCTCATTATGCATTTTGGTTTTCTACTTGCTTGATTCAAAGAGGATGCAGAGTCAGATTCTAAGGTAGTTGTTTTGAGTTGGTAAACAGCTCAAGGAGAGATCCTTTTAGGTTCACTCCAACAGCCCCAAGCATCACAAAACCAGCATCTGAGTTGACAAATAATTACACCCTGATAATTATCCAATCTGTAAAACAAGGCAATGAGACCTGTTCATTATGTTTGAAACACAGCAAAAGAAAGAGACAAAAAGAGGTAAGACCCTCAATAGTATATATACATTAAATTAATAAGGAAAAAAATACATAAAGATAAGAGATATAAGATGCTAAATAATTAAATAATTAAAAATTTATGCAAACATTTTTTTTTTTTTTTGGTATGATGATAAAATAATTAGAGCTACTACTTGTAGAAGAACCATAATCAAACTTTGTTGGCAACAGGTATGATTAGCATTTCCCAGCTGCAATTATGTAGAATCAAATGGATTTAAGTTTTAACTTAATTGTACTCCAGTGAAGTTGATAAAATCTGCATCCTCATAATTTGGTGAAGTTGCTGAGTCAAATGGATAATCAACATGGTTCCTGTATCCTGTGTGCATTATCAGTCCCATCTTCATTAGAACTCCTAATTCACATGCTGTTGATGGTTTGAGTATTATAGGGTTTAGGGACCGTAAGAATAAGAAACTAGCCCTATCTCAAGCTACAGATGTTAATTAAAATAATCTTATCATATTATTTTATTTCCATTTTTAATTATCCTATGAAGTTTAAGTAAAATTATGATTTAATCCTCATTAGTGACTTTTAAAGTTGCTCTGAATTGAATGTTGTGAGTTCATATTCATATACTGGGTAATAGTCATATCAAGTATAACCCTCATCATGATGGTAGGGTTTAGGGTTTAGGGATTTTTTATATTTTTACTATGGACCACAAGCTTTTCTTGATTTTTTTTTGAAAAATTCAAATAGTCGAAAAAGATTTCAACTGTATGACTCAGTCGAGAAAATCTGAAATATAATATACATTAATATCATATAATAAAATATACTATTAAAAGTATCACTATTATGGCTCATAAGTATTTATTAAATAATGCATCCCACATGACCAATTTAGTGACATATTATGCACTATGAAATAATCATACTAATATAAAGTGTATACTTATTAAATAAATTCTAGGCATATTCTAGGATAATTCACAAAATGCTTAAAAAGTAGTGACTAATGTTTATATTTTAATAGAATTTACCTAAATAAAAATGAATAGGACCAATAATATCCGATATTAATCACTGAATAAATATAGTGACTATCGCCAACTATTAGGATACTAAGCTATCCACATAGATATTGCCTATTATAGAATATTAAAAATTTATTATTAACTAACTCATCATTATAAACGCTCAGCTGACATGGTACACAATATCACTTAATATGATTAATGATAAACGTGTATGCATAAATAAAAAGCATACCATATTGACCTTTTGATATTAATATAAGCTCATGTCCATGATATATATTATACATTTTAATATCACTTAATATGATTAATGACCTGTTATTGTTTATAGATCTTTATAATATGAGAATTATAATCTATTCCATATAATTTTGTTATCCTAAACATTATAATAATCATATATAATTTTGTTACTTTTAATATATTGTAGACTTATTAAGCTTTTGATGAATTAAGAATACCTTAGATTTATAAGTTTGTGCATAGGTTATAACACTATGTGGATATAACTTATGATATAACATTATTTAATATAGTAATTTATTCGTCTCCATTGCAGTCATGTCATTTGATTTTGGCTTAGACGGATGTTATCAACAAAATTTATAAAATCTAAATCACCTCACACTAGGGTAGCATAACTAACATAGTATAGTGGCTCTAAGATCGTCCACAGGGATGAGTTTTCATCGTACAGTTGACATTAGTGAAGGAAATAAAAAGGTGTTTTTCCTTATGAAAATTAGCTTTTAAAGAAAATGGAATTGTGGTTGCAAAGATTAATTTTAAGTTAAACAAAAATAATAAGTGAAATTAACTATAAAAAAAATGTCTCTTGGAGCTTTAGGTTACTAAGATCAAGTTTCTTAGGCAAAGGGGGAGATTCCGAATCTTTTTCTCACGTTGAGGATAATAACATAAATGATGGTTATCTCTCGAACCGGTTTTATATTTAGCAATTAAGATTTGATCCAAAGGTTTCATGGAAAATGATAGTTGCTTCCCATTAATGGCTTCAAACACTAAAGACTCTCACCTTGAACCACCTTCCAATGGTTCGTAAATGATAATTAATAGACATCCATGGATCTAGTAATATATTGTAGACTTATTAAGCTTTTGATGAATTAAAGGATCCGTTAGATTTATATGTTTGTGCATAGGTTATAACACTATGTGGATATAACTTATAATATAATATTATTTAATCCTATGTATATGATATATTATCATATAATAATAATTACAGTAATATATTAAATAATTTAGTACATACAGTAAAAATAACGTATAGTAATTAACATATATTACTGAAACAATGTATAATATGATATTCATAGTAATCCTTATAAATTAATCGTAAATAATGTATATACATGTAATTAATATTTATATGTACACTAGTATATGTATAGTTTTATTATTTTAAACCTTACAATAGTCATATTAATGCAAATGTGTTATCCTAAACATTATTTGTATATATACTATTAATTGGTGCACATCAATGTAATTTATAATTATGAAAGTATGATATATATATATATATATATATATATATATATATATATATATATATATATATATATATTTTATTATCATATTATTCAATTTGCTAATAGTATACTATCATAGATTATAGCACATACCCTCAACCATATTTATGTATTATGATTTATTATATATACCCATAGTCATTAATATCAACTCATAGCTTAATCCTATAAATTATTAATTTTATAGTGCTTTACAAATCTTGATATATATATATATTTATCATAATATGACCCAAACAGTGTTAACTGTGGTCAAGTAGGACATAGCTTATAAGTATTACTTATATGCATAATATACATTATATGCAAATATACCCTATAATTTTATAATATTATAAATTATTTAATATTTTAATATAGTATAAACATGTTAGTATAGGCTTATTATAAATTATGTAATACAAACATATGTTATAATACAATACACCCTATAAAATTATTAACACTTAATGTAAAATTATATTAAAATATGATATTAATTATAATACATAATTGTAATTAACAAAACATCAATATTATTTGCTAATATGACCATATTACATTTACTATTATAATAGTATTATGGTATATTATTCATATTTTAATATATTAATAAATCATATTAATTATTAATAGATCAGTTAACATTAGATAGTTTATAATAATCATAATTTTAATTAGATTAACGGATATTATATTATATGATATGCATAACATTTAATGTAATGTTATACATATATGAATATTAGTTTATACACTTATTAGTAATTAATATAAATTAGTAATTACGGAAATATTCACTGTAACATATTAAATGAATCCTAATCCCCATTATCTATTAATATATTATATGATGGAAATAATAGATTATGTTTTAATATGTTTGGATATTAATATGACATAATACATAAATGAAGATTAGGATACATTGAGATATACTTAAATTATTATAATGCACTATTAGCTTTAATTTTTAATATATATTATGGTTCATATTAATAATATATACCACTAAATTTATTAAAAAAAATTTATAATTCACATTTAAAATGATGTAGTCTCCTTCAGAATAAGTCTCTTTAGAATTAGAGTGGATCTATGAGTAGTCTATTTTACTCATAGATGACTTATGACTCATCTAATCTAGGCTATGCTTAAATGCCAAAACAGTTAAACCTAAAGTGATTATCGGATTAAATGACTACATATATTATAGTATATATTTTTAACCCTAATCTTTACTAGAGGAGTTTTGTAACTGTAGTTTACTAATGTCTATCAACAAATAAATTTATAACATTATCCTATGGTTTAATTGTACTTATTATGACTTAATACAATTCCCCATGCATAGTTTGTACAATAATAGTGAACGCTAATATTCTTCGGAGATAAAATATATGCTCTAATATGTTTTATTATTCGTAGTGTAGGGTCGTGATCAGTAAAATTAATGTGCAATATTATGTAATTATTATGATTTATGCCACTCATCATAATAAACTAAGGGCTATAACTAATGCTTACTTTTGGTCACATTAGACCGCCTTATTGTTAATAGGAATGTGACCATAAAATAGGAGATGTCACCGCAGTAGTGTAATGATATACTCTAACAAAGAACCATTCTTAATATATAATCTAACTCAATCCCAAAAAAGATATAATAATTTTTTTTAATGGTTTGGTCAATGTTTTTACAATTACCAAAAGTTCTTCTGTTTTTCACCCTTCATATGGTCCCGAACAAGCACAATGGAGCAACATTCCAAACTTTTTTTTCTTTTTTCCAACAAAGGACCCATACCAACTCGGAAGAACCCCTCCAACCAAAGATTGCATCACCCACTACACACTAAAAATAATGATTATACACATATTAGCATACTAATATTATATTAGTCCATAATTTTGCGTTTAAATAAACGCTCTTATGTAAACCATATATTGTACATATATATTTCTCAATTATAACTATATGATGAGCCCTAATATTAGTTAATATATTAGGATAGGGTACGAAAAAAGGTCACGTATATATCAATTTAATAGTGTAATAATATGGTTGACATATTAGCGTGTTAATATTCATTCACACTAATACATATTTAAAATAATTGTGTATTAGTGTGAATGAATATTAACACGGTCCCAAGGGTTATTAATGTTCCCATTATATGCCCATTGTGCATATTAGTATTATAATTTGGACTATGAGAAATAGGCCTAGCCATTTACATCAATTGACCCTAAACCCTAATAATTGTAAGATATTTTCATTCACACAAAATTATCGATGTTAGGTATAAAAATATCTCTGTCACCAAAAAAATTAAATTTATTGATAGGCATAAATGGCTAGGCCTATTAATATAAATCGTGTGCATATGAAATACATGATGCTAAATTCTATATTCATACAAATAATAAATCATATTCATGTATATTCATAACTAATGGATGCTTGAAAATATCTAGTAGTATTTGGTTTCAGTTCATATAATCATAGTAGACTTATTAAATATACTGGGGTATTCTTTGAAATGACCTAAACCCTAAACCCTAAGTTATGAATTACTATCTAGTTTGAAAATATCTATGATTGGGTTCATAACCCTATGCCATAAATCTTGATAATCTAGATCATAATGAGAAACTCTTATCATAATATGGTAATTATTCAAAACATATTATTGGCGGGTCTTCCACTAGATAATCTTATGATTTGTAATTAGAATGTGTTTTATATGGCATAGGATATACTCTGGATACAAAACTATTAATTGTAGTAATACTTGCATAACATATAAACTTTATTGTAATATTATACAAATAGGAGTTGCTATTATGCCAGAGTATTAACCTTATGATTATTATACGGTCAATATAAATTATGATGTTCAATTATATTAATTATGGACTTTGTATAAAATAAGATAATAAATTTAACTATGTAATGAGAAATATATGTACAATATATGGTGGCTCATATATGATACACAAATAATAGCCTTACTATGACGTTTAGCCCTAACAATATGTATAGTTTAGGTCCATAATGAACATATTAGATTACATATTAATATAGAAATGCTCTTTTCTTGTATATCATGTTTATAATGTTTTGAGTTGTAGGTAGCTTAATTCATCAAAAGCTTAATAAGTCTACAATAATAATATATTATAAGTGAATAGCTACAATTATATTTAGGATACTTCATATTTGAATAACAAGATAATAATTTTGTATAATTCCTAAACTATTGATATATAATTTATATGAATAAAGATTTGTATATTTCATGAATTATGCCCCAAATGCATTTCTTGTTGGATATCTATGTTACACATTAGGATAATTCATAACATATGACTAATCTATATACTTAATATTAAATAGTTGCAATAATTATTTATGGAAAATGAAATGAAAAATTATAAACGCTCATCATCGTATAATATTTAATATATCAAATATAATTTATAGTAATTCACATGATACCAATAACACCTGTTAACTTAAACTTAGACTATTCATGTGTAGAAACTGAATCGTGGTAGAATGCTACAACATAGAGAAATTTGTTAGTTTTGCTTGAATCAGGGTTTTGATCTTTAATATGTTTATCACATTCAACTCGTTATAGCAAAGTGATCCTAGCAGTATAAACCATATATAGGTGATTATGAATAAAGTTTTTTCATAGCCCTAGGATCATAATCATCAATAATTAGTTATGAAAAAGTAAAAAAAACAAATAATTTAAAGTCTAAAAGCAAATTATTTTTAATAAAAAGCTAAAAAAAAAAAAAACGGCTCTAGAGGAACATATGAGGGTGTATACCTCTGTCATAGCAATGTCCTATTAGTACCTTTAATGCCCTAAGCACAATTTACTATATAACCTTGGTTTAGGATTATGTATCATATAAAAACATTGAACTTATTACTTTAGTTCATATCATATAAAAAGTTCAAAAGACTATTCCCACTAACCTGCTTGGATGCATATTATAGACTATTTAGCCTTACTATGTTTAAATATGGATTTTGATCCATTATAGCATGAACAATAGTAAGTACTTTATCCCTAATAGTCTAGACGTGTCATAATTTCATAAAAGAAAGTTAATGTTATGCTTAATTTAAATATTGATATTTATCTATTTATTATACATTAGTTTGATCATCAAAAGGTTGATCTTGCAATGAGTCAAGGTAATATGCAATCATAGTCCTTGTGTCCAGTGCCACCAAAACCCAATGATTGCTACAAATTTGACTCTTAGGATAATTAATATATAACTAAATTTATGTAAAATTCATAAATTAACTCTAGGTATATGAATTAATATGCCTATACTCGATAATTCATTAACCTTTGAATAAATATAGTATCATTATGTTAATAGCATACTTATTCTATTATACATAACTTAAATATAACTATATAATAACATATCATGATGTTATTATGATTATACGGTCATAATAATCATTATTTGTGAATTAAATATACAATAATAACACTATTTAGTATTTACCACTATACTTACGTCATATACTACACATAATTTATTATAAGATGAATATAATATGATATATCACCAAATATTATAGTTTATACACACTGGGACATATGTATTATGGTTGATGATAATAACCTATTTATAACATAGTAGTCATCTCATTCAGTTTCGGCCTCATTAGTAACTATGTTCATCCCAATATGCAAATATACCCTATGGAATTATCCATATATGTTATATTGTAAACAACTATGCAATAGTAATATTAGGGCGTACTAATATTATTATTATACTACTGTAATATATTTTAATATTTAATCATAATTTATATTATCATAATTATTTACAACGATTAGTAATATAAATTATGATAACTATTATAATTAATATATAATAGCCTATATTATAATATTAGTTATTTATATTAGAATATATTAATAGTATTAGATAGTGTAATAAATAACATATATATGTATATAATAATACCTATTATTATATTATAATAGTTTATTAATTATAATAATTTATTATTATTATCATTATGAAATAAACATTAATTTATTATTAAATTGAATATAATATTAGTTAATAAATTATAAGTCATTGTATATGTATATATTAAATCAGTAATGTAAACATTTATGTATTGTAATATGGTATTACTTAATCTCATTGCTTAATATAATATCATACAATTATATAGATTATAATATCACCTTTATGCATGATATAATATATACTGATCGTAAATATGATTAAGTACTATTACCGTAAGTTATCATTTTGATATTATATCAATTAGTATTCAAGTGCTAAGAATGTTAATATACACATATATGTTACCAGCATTAATATATTATAAATTAGTGGTTATAAACCATGATTATAATGATGATTAATATATCATATAATCATAATTATACATAAATTCCACAATTTGGATATTTGCAAAATTATATGTTCCTAACTCTTATTTGTATAATTTATAATGGATGTATTTATTATTATGAATATATGCTCATGAATTTTTATATTAATGACTTCATTTTATATATGTATGAATATAAAATTATATTTCCATATTTATACTAATAGTACAAAACACATATGTTATGTATATTAATAAGTTATATCATATTATTATTTTAGCGAATATAATATAATAGCATTAGTTTATATATAATATTATTGGTTGTTATACATTATAATACTATAATACATGAGCATATTATAATCATATAGGTTCATAGGGTTTATATCAACTATGAGCCTAATAACATTATTAATATCATAAGCATTGATATTCGTTTAAAGTCAAATAACAGAAACAGAAAAAAAATTATTATTGCAATCATATAAAGTAAAAAACTACAGGAATAAAAAATCCAACTACTGCAATCAGACTACAAACCCAACTACAACAACCCAAGTAAAGAAATCAGAAACATAAAAATCGACCATAAACTAAAATGTCATCAACCCCAATATGACATAAATTTGGCTTTCAGCTTTGTGATTGATACTTCATCTCCATCAATCACATCCCTGTATTCTCCTATACTAAGATCAACATGAACTATAAGAAATCCAATTACTGCAACCCAACTAAAGAAATCAGAAACATAAAAATTGACCATAAACTAAAGTGTCATCAACTCCAATATGATACAAATTTGGCTTTCAACTTTGTGATTGATACCTCTTCTCCATCAATCACATCCCTGTATTCTCCCATACTAAGATCAACATGAATTTCTTTGCCAAAAGACTGAAAAAAAAAGGAAAAGAAAAACCAGGATTAGTGACTCCAACTCAAATTAAAAAGGATAAAAATGAAAAAAATTATGTTGATAGAAGTGTACCGTTATTGCCAACCATTCACCGTTGAATGAATACTCCACAGAGAGTAATTCGTTACAATTAAATAACATCAAATCCACCTCTGTGCAGTGATGTTGGCTCAGTGGAGCCCAATGTCCAAGGATTAGCAAGATCGCGCCATGTCTTTCACATCCTTGACACTGCAAAAACCAAGAAAAGAATGAGAGGAAAAAAAAAAAATAGAAGGTGAAACCAATAAAAGAAAACAATGGCAGAGAAAAAAAAAACTGGCTTATTTTGAGGTTAAAATTGAGAGAGGAAGTAATCATAGAAGATAATATGAGAGAGAGGAACTAATATAGTGTACCACAATCATATTACCCACCTTTCTGGATAAGTTCAAATTGTCATTTCTTTCGTTTCCCAATGAGTTTTTTTTTTTCACATTTATATAGACACAGGCTTTCTTATGATAAATCCACCCATATTGTTCATGCTCCAATTACAATAAAGCAGAGACCAAAACGTTAAAATATAAAATAATGTTAAATCAAAACAACATTGAAAATTCACCTTGAAATAGTAGTTGATGGTCTCATTGTCAATACCATCCTGAGGTTGGAGAATGACAACATTCTTCAGCTCAGCAGATACAACGAGCATGAGTTCTGGCATTTTTCTTTTTCTTCTCTTAATTTTTTCTTCTTTTCTGAATAACAATGGAAACTAATGGGGTGAGCCTCTTCTATTTATAAGTGGATGAAATGAAAACCAAACCATGCCTACTTACCGATCTCTCACATCGTCTGCATGTATGTCTCACATGCTTATTGTTGGTTATTTTGTACTTATTTTATTTTAAATTTATATTTGTTATGTAATGTACATCGTAAAATAAATTACCAATCTCTCACATCATCTGCATGTATGTCTCACATGCTTATTGTTGGTTATTTTGTACTTATTTTATTTTTATTTTTATTTGTTATGTAATATACATCATAAAATAAATTAAAATTTGAAATTTGGAAGTAATTTGATGGTCATATGATTATAGGTATGCTTGCAATGACCGGCTTCTATACTTGATTTTTAACCCATGTTCTTGAAAAGTAGGATTGTTATCATTTTTAAATGTTTTTAATTAAAATGTTTTCAAATTAAAAAAATCACTTATTAAATATGTCTCCAAAAAATAGCACAAATGAATTTTCATTTTTAATAATATTTTTAAAATTTTTCTAAACGTGTTTTTTTATACTAAAAATATTTTCTAAAAGCATGAAGTAATTTTTGAAAGATTAACACTTTTGCTTATAGAAATGATGCATCTGTGAACTTTTAGAATATGGGGAAGCATTAATATCTTTAAAAGTGAAACTCTACCAGAGTACTGTTAGGGGTTGGAGGTTAAATTTTTTTGATTTTCAGCCATAATTGATGAAATCATTACATGGATAATTGCTTTGGGAATTATTAAATAATTGTTGCTTTGACCCAAGGTAAATGATTTCCAACCCACTTCTTGCTTTGACCCTCAACTCCTGATCTCTTGCATGCGGTCCTTGTGGTGATAAAGCACTTTTCATATGTTTTTGCTTTCACCAACTCTTGACTTCTCATGTGGTCTCTGTGGGAACAAGCCAGCTGTTGGCATGTTTTTCTTCTGAATGTAGTTGTAGACCCTGATTTTTTGGGCCAGCTGGGTCCTTAGAGAGAACGGTTAGGAGGATATTCCCTGGGTCATTGGAGGGTGACACCTGTAGGGGGGATATTCACTGGCAGGGACAGTTTTCTGGATTTTTTTTTTTAAAACAAATTCTGCAAGAGGGGAGTGGGGTTTTGTGTTGGTTTTGGTTATAGAGTGTCTTTCGGCTGCAAGAAAGAGTATTGGGGAAAAAGAATAGAGAAGAGAGAAAGGGGCTTGGATGGCAAGCAGATTCTAGGAGCTGGAGTGTGAAGTTTGATCTCTTTTTCTCATGGGGCTTGATGTTTGGACAGCTTCTTGTGAATGTCCCTGTGATATGTTTTATATGCCTTTTTCAAAATGTGCGTGGAAGTTCAATTTTTTGACTTCCTATACTTGGTGGAAGCATTGGTTGAAGTGTTCGGCATGTTATGCAGAATGTCTCCATGCCTCTGTGCATGCTTCAGCATCGCTTCATTTGATTTTTGGTTCCTGATGATGCATTGAAATGAGCTTGAAATATCCGAAGAAAGGAAGGTGGGCAAATACTGATCTGAACTTCTTAGGCAAGTGTGCTGTCTCTGTTCTATGGGTTTCGAGGGTATAAAATTCTATGTTGTTTTTTATTCTAAGCTAGACTTTGTAATTGATATGCTTATTCTTGCTCAGTGACATCCTTAAGTGTGTGCTTCAATTTTTTGTTTTTTAATTACTAGGGCTTTTAGGAAATTTTTTGTTTTTGAAAAATAGTTTTAGCATAAACATTTGCTTTTGGGAAAAAAAATTCAGTATTTAGAAAAATTTAGAAAATATTTTCACAGTTGAAAAATTAGATTGCTGATTTTTTTTAATAACGATTTTAGAGAAAATATTTTATTTAAAAATAATTAAAATGAAAACATTCTACTTTTTAAAATCTATTATGAAATTTTAATAACGGTCTTAAAACAGGTTTATTAACTTTGAATACAAAACAAAGATTATACTTGATTATTAAAATTATTATGATTATTTCTTTTAAAAAAGAATGATAATATTTTTAAATATTAATAAATAATTATAATAATTTAAATTTTCAAATAAATTTTAATTTGTTTAGAAATGTACATTACATTAAAAAAAAAATATAAAAATAGTGCAAAATAGTTAATATAATAATAAATATTATAAATGCTAGCATTAACAATAAAAAATGGTAAAATTATTGGAAGTTTTTTTTTATTCTTTTTATCTCAAATTCCTAGTGAAATTAGGGAAGGAGGGGTCATGATTAAATTTAAAAAGGTTTAAATTTAATATCTTATTTCTCTTATTTTAACTTTTTATATAACAATTAAATAATTTAAAAATATTAAAAAAAAAATAATTACATTTGTTTCTTGTTCATACTATTAAAAATTATTACTTTATGTAGATTTAGAATTTATTTTTCTTTTGTACAAATTCAAATTTGGTTTGACAATGTTCTCAAAAACAATTTTAAAAAAATTAAAACAATTCCGAATTATTTTTAAAAAACAAGGAAACTCTTAAAACACATTTGATTATTAAAATTATTATTATTTAAAAAAAAAAGAATGATAACATTTTAAACTATTAATACTGCTTACTTCTGCTAGGTGGGTAACAACTTTTTTTCTCTCATTACTCACTTCTGTTGGGGTGGGTAACAATTGTTTTCTTTCATTAATTACTTCTTGTGGGTGGATAAAAGTTCTAAAGGGCACCCCCATTCTCTCACTCGAGGCATGAAGAAGCCCTTTTCTGAAGTTGCCCTCCAGATGAGAGAATCCCTAAAAGGGCCCTATTTTCCTCTTCCACTCTCAATCCTCGCAGGTACTGATCTAATCATGTTATTTATTTATTTTGCAACCCCCGTTTGATTCCCAAGAAAATCCATCCCCCATTTGATTTCCTGGAAAATTCATCCGCGTTTGATTTCCGAGAAACTCCATGCAAAACCCCCAAGGAAAACCAAAAAAATTCCTTTTTTTTTTTGCTGCCTGTGTTTTCTGGATCTGTTCTAGGGGTCTCTTTGCTTTTATGCCACTGGATTTAAATTTCACGAACCCTAAATCCACCTCGTTTGATTTCCGAGAAAATCCATGCAAAACCCCCAAGGAAAACCAAAAAAATTCCTTTTTTTTTTTTGCGGCCTGTGTTTTCTGGATCTGTGCTAGGGGTCTCTTTGCTTTTATGCCACTGGATTTAAATTTATCGAACCCTAAATCCATGATTTTTGGGCTAGGATGAAGAACACAACCTTTGCCTGCAAATCATGATCAGATTACCAAATAGCATCTTATTTGTTTTTTTAAAAAAGAATTGGACAGATTTTGTATCGGGGCTGGACTGGTAAGGAAATATCGGGAAAATTCCCGAAAAATCGGTAAAAATACCGAAATATCTGTGAAATTTTCGTAAAGCGAAATTTCGGAGAAATATTACTTCTGCTGGGGTGGGTAACAGTAACAGTGGTTTTCTCTCGTTACTTCTGCAGTCTTTCCTCTTCTTGGTCCTGTTTTCTGTTTTTACTTGTGGTGTTATATTTTTCTTTTATTGGTTTTGTCATTTGGTCATTTTTTTACACTAGTCTTTGAACATGCAGGTAGGCATGGTTTTCATTTCGTCCTCTTCTTATAAATAGAGCAGAGGAGTAATAATCTCACCATTTGTCTCCACTGTGATTCAGAAAAAAAAAAAAAAAAGTTATGCTCGTTGGATCAGAGGAATATTGCCCTTCTCCAATGGGCGGGCTCATAGTGATGATGCCACGATCTCAACTACTTTTTAAAGGTAAATTTTCAATACTTATTTTATTTAACATTGATTTTGTTTTGTGTTTCAATGTTTTGGTTTGTTTTATACTTAGATGTTTTGATTTCTGTTACATTGCAGCTGATGTCTGACTATGTGGAAGACAAACCCACTGCAGAGAGAGGAGAAAGAACTATTAACTATTTGTTTTTTGGTTTTGTATTGTGATGGATGTGAAAGACAAGGGCCATCCCCCTAATTCTTGGACAAGGGAGTCTACTAAACCAACATCACTATTGAGAGGTGGGATTGATGTTGTTTGATTGCAACAGTTACTCCCTATGGAGGTTTAATTCGCAGCGATGGTCAGTAATAATAGTATATCTATCTAACATGATTTTATCATTTTTATTTTTTTAATTTAAGTTGAATCATTCTTATTTTAAGACATCTAGTTAAGAAATTTATGTTAATTTTAGCGGTTTTTAGCGAAGAATACAAGGATGTGATTAATAGAAAGGAGATTGCAGTCACAAATTTAGAAGCTAGGTTTGTTAACTACAACACAAACTTGGTTTTTAGATCCCCGTATTCTTCCAAACAAGATTAACATGAATCTCATATTTAAAAAAAAAAAATCATAGATTCAACTCAAATTAAAAAGGATAAATATGATAAAATTATTGGGTGTATTGGGTTAATGAGTTTTGATGTATTGGGTGTATCCCAAAGTTTTAATTTTCATGTATATATATATATATATGAAAAAAATATGGTTTATTCCTGCATAGAGACCATATTAGAGATCAAGAATTGATTGATAAAGTAAAAACAAGTGAACAATTAGTTTATTTTCACGGTTTGGAAATTATTTATCCCATCCTCAATCTTCATCTAAGTAATATTTCATTACACATAAGTTTGTTTTTACACTGAATTTTGACCAATGGATATCAAACAACTACGTATTTTCAGGCATTATTATATGTAACGGCATAATAACCTATCTTTTATATTCAAGTTCCTTTTATATTCAAGTTCTTAAATAAAATTTTGATGTTAAAAATATTTAAGAATAATTTTTTAAGGATCATTTTCAAACTAATGTTTATTTAAGTATTTTAAAAAATAAACATTTTATAATAGTTGTTTTTGTATATTTTGATCAAAATATAAGAGTTTGTTTTCCTGTGTGATTTAAAAATAGTTTTCTATTTTTAAAAATGGAAAATTATTTTAATTTTTTTTTTTACTTTGTTTGATTGTTGTTATTTGAAAACAATTTTTAAAAATAAAGTGAAATAGAGAATAATTTCTAAAAAATAAGTAGGAGTTGTTTTCATCCATTTTTAGAAATAAATGGAAAATATGAACCCGTTTAATCATATTTTTTAAAACTGTTTTTTAAGTTAAAGAATAAAAAAATTATTTTTTAAAAAAAATTTCAAAAAACATGACCAAACAGAGTATAGGTTTTAGATATTCTTTTAAAAAGATTCATTTAAAAGATTAAAAAAAAAAGACATCAAATATGAATTTTCCTTTAATTTTATTTTTAAGGTAAAGCTAAAAAAGTAGAAATTAAGGTTGATGGTATTTTGAAAATTTTTAATGACACTAAAAATGTAACTTATTTATTTCTTTTGCTATGAAATTGATAATCTTAGTAAAAAAAAAAAATATATGGAATAAATAGTTTAATAATATAATAACTTTTTGGTCAATGTATTATTAAAAATAGTCTTATACCACTTTCACATGATTTTTTTATTTCTTATTTTTTTTGCTATTTTTTGGTATCCTTTTAATATTAAATTTGTTTCTATACACTCTTTCTTTTCTATTTATTATGGCATAATTGGATTATAAAAAAATTTCTCCTTATTAAATTTCTAAAATTAAAGAAAAAAAAGCATATTTTTCTATTTTCCAAGAAATACTTAGCTTTTTAGTCATAAATTTAAAGTCTTTTTCTTATAAAGGTTACAAAAAATATCCTCCTTACTATCACATTCCACTTTTGTAAAACGACATTGTTTCGAATGTGTCAAACGTTCTTGCCAGTTGATGTTAAAAAACGGTTATTTTTTAAACTTTCGTTACCTCCCTCCTCTGAACCACCACCTCCGTCGCCCATAGTCATCCATGGCCTCTCAATTTAAACCCGCCGCATTTCATAGCTTATCGACCTCAATTCAATCGATTATGCTCATTTCATCCTTGATCAAACCCCCTCTCCCACTAATTTCTCTTGGAACTCCTTTATCAGAGCCGACACCCTCCAAGGCTCTCCACAAAATTCCCTGGCTCTCTATCTCTAAATGCTTCGGAATAACGCTAAACCGAGTAATGTTACATACCCTTTTGTCCTAAAATCTTGTTCTACCCTTAGTTCGATGCTTGAAGGTGAACACATTCATACCCATGTTCTAAGATTGGGTTTTGGATCTGATTTGTTTGTGTGATTCTTTAATAGAGATGTGTTGTAAGTGTTTTTGTCTTGATTCTTCTCGGAATTTGTGGGTTGATATGGAGGTTAGAGATGAGGTTTCTTGGAATTTGATCATTTTAGGGTATGTGCACTGAGGAGAGGTTGAGGAGCGCGAGAGTTGTTTGAAGAAATGCCAATGAGAAGGAATGTGGTTTGCAGGACTACAATGATAAATGTGTATGGGAAAGAAAGGGATTTTATGGAGATGTTGAGTTTGTTTTCCGGATGCTTGTTTTGGCTGATGAGGTCCAGCTCAATGCGGTAACAACGGTGTGTCTACTGTTTGCTTGTTCAACTCTCTAGAATTATGGAGTTGGAAGGTTCCTTTTGGTTTTTATCGATGTTAACAAGATCCCTTTGAATTCAATCTTGGTTACTGCTCTCATAGACATGTATTATAAGTGCGGGGATGTGGAGAAAGCTTGGAGAATCTTTGATGGTGTTTCTTATAAGAAGCTGCCTCCTTGGAATGCCATCATTACTGGATATGTGCAGCATGAAACTTTTTGAGGAAACAATTGATTTATACTGTCTCATGAAAGCAGTCTGTGAAACCGAATGAGATCACACTGGTGAATGTGTTGTTTGCTTATGCTGGCTTAGGGGCACTGTAACATGGGAGAGAAGTTCATTTGTACCTGGGTCTAAATGGGTTAGAGCTAAATGTGATTCTTGTCACTACTATGGTTGATATGTAAGCAAAACGTGGTAAAATCAATGATGCTTGTTTGGTTTTTGTCAAGACGAGTGAGAAAGATGTAGCCTTGTGGAATGCCATGATACTGGTATTGGCTTACCATGGTGATGGAAGTGACTATTTCTTTAGTGGTTTTTTCACAGATGGAGAGGACGGGTGTGCAACCCAATGATGTCACATTCATTGGAGTTTTATCAGCTTGTAACCACTCAGGATTGGTAGAAGAGTGAATGGTTCAGTTTTCTAGTATGGCTGATAAACATGGATTGTCTCCTAAACTTGAGCATTGTGTTTGTATGGTAGATCTCCTTGGCCAGGTTGGGCATGTCAAAGAAGCATATGAATTGGTCCAGAACATGATAATTCCATCTGATTCAATAATCTGGGGTGCTTTACTAAGTGCTGGCTGCATCCATTGGAATCTTGAACCTGCTGATACAATCAGTGAAACAATAACTGCATTGCAGGATCCCAATCTGGATTATGCATTCTGTTGTGGAACATTTATGAAGAGTGAAAAAATATCTACACTACCCTTAATTGCTTCTCCAACTGCAATCTCCATGTAAGTTCCTACACCCACTTTTCTAGCTTGTCTTTTGCTTCTTTAAGGGCCCCTGTTTCTCTTGCATCCTAAAAAACATCGAGGAAGAATCAACACTAACCTTCATTCCCTACTCACAAGGAGTTGCATAACAAATTTGCTCAAATAATAAATTAATATTAAGAAAAGAAAATTGCATCAATAGTGTTAAGAGAAGTCAAATTCCAAGTTAAAATTGAGAAATTTCTTCCTTCTATTTGTAACATTAACTCAGTAGATTTTTGCGAAGATATTGAATCACTTTTTGGAGATATTCCATGGAAATCAAGAACATCTGATGGACTATGTAGCTATGCTCAAAGTTAGTTAGCCGGCCTATGGAAGTGATTGATAGATTACCAGAGGGACGCATTAGGTATCTTATAGATAGTTGATGTGGTTAATTATAATATGTACCTGTGTACATTAGAGGTTGTTAATGTTCTGGGAGTGCAAGCAGTGGGGGTGCATGCTTTGACTGAGTTTGTTGCTGTAAGCTTTGATTTTTCTATTGCTATAACCACTTACTATGCGTTTATGAAATTTTATTTGTTGCTTATTTGCATTATAATTTTTGAAATTGCTAATTTCTTAAAGATTCTTATACTAATTGATTGTTTCTTTTATTTTTTTTCTTGGAATTTTTTGCAGATGGCAAGTTGACATATTTCTGTGTATAGGGCTTTGTTGGGCTTTGTGAAGCCTAGTTTTGTTTGATCCGGTTTGATGACCCGACCAGAATAAAATTGCGTGGTTTGGGTCCATTTAGCCCATTGTGGAACCGCCTTTTGGAATTAGGGTTTTTTAGTGTGGTGTGGTTGCTGTGTTATATATAGAGAGAAAATATTGTAGCCGAGTTGTACTCTGTATTCTTCCATGATAATAGTGATATCCTTGCAATTCCGTGGACGTAGGCAAATTGTAGAACTACGTAAATAATGTCTTGTGCGTGTGATTATTTTTCTTTGGCGTGTGTTTTTCTCTATTTTTGTTTCTCATAGGTTGGGAATTCGGCTTAATTCCCTTCAACTGGTATTAGAGCCTAGGGTTAGGTTTGAGTGGGAGCAATGGCAGAGGAAGCAGGAAAGACGTTTGGAATAGAAAAGTTTGATGGCATAGACTTTACGTATTGGAGGATGCAGATTGAAGATTATCTCTATGGGAGGAAATTGCATTTGCCTATTTTGGGGACAAAACCTGAGAGTATGAAGGCTGAGGAATGGGCGCTTCTTGACAAACAAGTTCTAGGAGTTATTAGGTTAACTCTGTTTGGGTCTGTTGCACACAATGTTGTAAAGGAGAAGACCACAATAGATTTGATGAAGGCTTTGTCCGGTATGTATGAAAAGCCGTCCGCAAACAATAAGGTGCATCTGATGAAGAAATTGTTCAATTTGAAGATGACAGAGAATGCATCAGTAGCACAACATCTGAATGAATTTAATACAATCACAAATTAATTGTCGTATGTAGAAATTGATTTTGACGATGAGATTCGTGCTCTGATCGTCTTGGCTTCTTTGCCAAATAGTTGGGAGGCAATGAGGATGGTAGTAAGCAATTCTACGGGAAAGGAAAAGCTCAAGTACAATGATATATGAGATTTAATTCTGGCAGAGGAGATTCGCCGAAGAGATGCAAGCGAAACCTTAGGATCTGGTTCTGCCCTAAACCTTGAGACAAGAAGTAGAGGTAATGACAGGAATTCAAATCGGGGTAGATCAAAATCCAGAAATTCTAATCGGAACATAAGCAGATCTAGATTAGGCCAACAAGTACAATGCTGGAACTATGGGAAAACAGGTCACTTTAAAAGGCAATGTAAAAGTCCTAAGAAGAAGAATGAAGATGATTCTGCTAATGTTGTAATAGAAGAGGTACATGATGCATTACTTCTTGTAGTAGACAGTTCACTTAATGATTGAGTTTTGGATTCAGGAGCTTTGTTTCATACCACTCCACACCGAGAAATCATACAGAATTATGCTGCAGGTGATTTTAGTAAGGTGTATTTGGCTGATGGTTCAGCCTTGGATGTTGTGCGTCTGGGAGACGTCTGGATATTGTTGCCCAATGGGTCTGTTTGGTTACTGGAGAAGGTTCGACATATTCCTGACTTGAGTAGGAATCTGATTTCTGTTGGACAACTTGATGATGAAGGACATGTAATACTATTTGTTGGTGGTACTTGGAAGGTTACAAAGGGAGCTAGGGTATTGGCTCGTGGAAAGAAGACTGGTACTTTGTATATGACCTCATGTCCAAGAGACACAATTGCAGTTGCTGATGCAAGTACTGATACAAGCCTGTGGCACTGCAGACTTGGTCACATGAGTGAGAAAGGGATGAAGATGTTGTTATCAAAAGGAAAACTACCAAAATTGAAGTCCATTGATTTTGACATGTGTGAAAGTTGCATATTAGGAAAGCAAAAAAAAGGCGAGCTTCTTGAAAACTAGTAAGACACCGAAGGTTTAAAAATTGGAACTAGTGCACACTGATTTGTGGGGGCCTTCTCCGGTTGCATCCCTTGGAGGTTTAAGATACTACATCACTTTTATTGATGACTCAAGCAAAAAAGTATGAGTTTATTTTTTGAAAAATAAATATGATGTATTTGAAACTTTTAAGAAGTGGAAGGCCATGGTTGAGACAGAAACAAGTTTGAAAGTAAAATGTTTAAGGTCAGATAATGGAGGAGAGTACATAGATGGAGGGTTCAGTGAGTATTGTGCTACATAGGGAATTAGGATGGAGAAGACCATTCCTAGGACACCACAATAGAATGATGTAGCTGAGCGCATAAACAGAACTCTCAATGAGCGTGCTAGAAGTATGAGGTTGCATGCTGGACTACCAAAAACTTTTTGGGCTAATGCTGTTAGCACTGCAGCTTACCTGATAAACCGAGGACCATTAGTTCCCATGGAGTTCAGACTTCTTGAGGAGGTTTGGAGCGGTAAAGAGGTAAAGTTTTCACATTTAAAAGTTTTTGGTTGTGTTTCTTATGTTCATATTGATTCTGATGCTAGTAGTAAATTTGATGCAAAGTCTAAAATATGTTTTTTCATTGTCTATGGTGATGAGAAATTTGGCTATAGGTTTTGGGATGAACAAAACAGGAAAATCATCAGAAGTAGAAATGTTATATTTAATGAATAGGTTATGTGCAAGGATAGTTCAACTGTAGTGTCAGATGTTACAGAGATAGATAAAAAGAAATCTGAGTTTGTCAACTTGGATGAATTGACTGAAAGTACTGTCCAAAAAAGGTGTGAAGAAGATAAGGATAATGTAAATTCACAGGTAGATCTGAGTACACCTGTAGCTGAAGTTCGCAGATCTTCCAAGAACATTACACCTCCACAGCGTTATTCACCCGTTTTAAATTATCTTCTGTTGACTGATGGTGGTGAGCTAGAGTGTTATGATGAAGCCTTGCAAGATGAGAATTCAAGCAAGTGGGAGTTAGCCATGAAGGATGAGATGGATTCCTTGTTGGGGATCAGACATGGGAACTGACTGAATTGCCAGTAGGAAAGAAGGATTTGCACAACAAGTGGGTATACAGAATAAAGAATGAGCATGATGGTAGCAAACGTTACAAGACCAGATTAGTTGTTAAAGGGTTCCAGCAGAAGGAGGGCATTGACTACACAAAGATATTTTCTCCCGTTGTGAAGATGTTGATTACTACCCAAAAAGTGCTATTTTACACCTTTAATGCATTATGTTTTAAGCACTTTTGTGTAGTAGTTCTCCATCTTTAGTCCAATTGGCATGTTAAGGACCTAGCAATGTCTTCTAATCATATTTGTGGCTAGTTTTAATGTTTTGACAGCTTTTTGGATCGTTAAAACAAGTCAAGCAAAGGAGAAAACCAAAGAGAAGCAAAGTGAAGAAAAATCAAAATGTAGCAGCTGCAGTCTTCTTGCGCACTTTTGGAGCACTTTCCGAAGTCCAATTTTTACATGCTATATACCATTTTAAAGCTCTTGAAGTCAAGAATCCAACGCTTCAAACCATGCACGATTTGGAGCTGAAATGAGGAAGATATGGCCTTTGGAAGACAACTGCTCCAGGTGTGCGAAATTTTCGCACACCCCCTTTAGCTGTGCGAATGGTGTGCGAAATTCGCACACCTTCTTCAGGTGTGCGAAAATTTCGCACACCCCATGCGTGCTCTGTTTTTGCTGACTCCACTTTAGATATTTTCCTATGTAATTTTTGATGTAATTTCCTTTCCTATCCTTGTAACTAACCAATCACAAGCTTTTGCTTTTGTAAAGACTATATAAGGGGTGGAAATTACCTCTTGAAATATATATACGTATTACGTTTTACACTTAGCATTTTTGGACAGAGCTCTCTCATTTTCCATTTTCTCTCTACTATTTTCTTTTTCTTGGAAGCCAAACAACCTCTGAGGATGTTTTCTCAGAGGATGAGAGGCTAAACTTTCGGTTTCTTGGAGTAAAGGAAGCTAGGTGAAAAGTCCAGATGAAAAGGTGGAAAGCTCCCGTGCATTAAATTCAGGTAGTTGGAATTCATAAATGGCTTCTAAATCCAAAGTTTTGCTTTAAACCCCTTAGAATCACTTTGAATGACCAATACATGGTAAGCTTCAGGTCTTTATGGATGCTTATTGCTAGATTCATATTAGTCCATTAGTTATCATGTACGAGTCATTGGAAAGTGATTCAAGGTTGAGACCCATAGTGTCTTAAGCCATTAATGGACCTTGACTACCATTTCTATTGACCTATTATGGATTAAATCTTCATTATCAAACCCATACCGGTTCGGGAAATAACTATAGGTTAAATCCCCAATGCGAGGAGAAAAATCCGGAATTTTCCACTTTCTATTCTGAACTTGATCCTAGCAACCCTTAGCTCCGGGAGACTTTCTTTCTTCCATTTCTAATTAGTTTATGTTAGTTTAGTTTCAAACACTTTCAAAACAAATTTTATTTTCTTTTAAACTTTAAGTTTTGATTAAGGAAATCATTAAATACAATTTCTAATTTTGATTATATCACTGGTAGAATGAAAACCCATCCTAGAGTTCGACCTTAGAGCCACTATACTATAGTAGCTTTGCTACGTTAGTATGAGGTCATAGGTTTTATAAATGTTTTTTTTTATTAAATGACCCATTTGGAGTTACATACGCGAATCAAAATGGCGCCGTTGCCGGGGATGGTGCCACTTTACAGTGATGCAACCTTTTAGAGGCTACTTGTGATTTCCATCACAAGTTTGGTGAATTCCTTTTTCACTAACTTCATTTCCTTTCATTTTATTTTTGTTAGGTTTATTTTCATTTTCTCTCTAACCTTAACTTTTTTCTAGGTTTCTTTTGTTTTTGTTGTTTTTGTTTTATTTCAGGTAAGTAGTAACTTTTGCATGCCCTATTGGATTCGGGACCAAGAGGGAAGATTAGTAAGGATTGAGAATCCTCAAGACACAGAGTTGGATATTTGTGTTAACATCATGGACCCTCCACCAGAGGATCAGAATTCTCAACAAGGTCAAGGGGGTAATCCCAATGCATATTTATCCATGAGGGATAGAATGCACCCACCAAGGATGAGTGCACCCTCATGCATCATACCTCCTCTTGAGCAGTTGGTTATAAGGCCCCATATTGTGCCCCTTCTACCAACTTTCCATGGAATGGAGAGTGAGAATCCATATGCCCACATCAAGGAGTTTGAGGAGGTGTGCAATACCTTTAGAGAGGGAGGAGCTTCAATAGACTTGATGAGACTCAAGCTATTCCCTTTCACTTTGAAGGACAAGGCAAAAATATGGCTTAATTCTTTAAGGCCAAGGAGCATAAGGAATTGGGTTGATCTTCAGGCCGAATTTTTGAAGAAATTTTTCCCCACCCATAGGACCAATGGGTTGAAGAGACAAATCTCAAACTTTTCTGCAAAAGAAAATGAGAAGTTCCATGAATGTTGGGAAAGGTATATGGAGGCCATCAATGCTTGTCCTCATCATGGCTTTGATACATGGCTCTTGGTGAGCTATTTCTATGATGGGATGTCTTCCTCCATGAAGCAAATTCTTGAAACCATGTGTGGAGGAGATTTTATGAGTAAGAATCCGGAAGAAGCCATGGATTTTTTAAGTTATGTATCTGAGGTAACAATGGGATGGGATGAGCCCAACTCAAAGGAATTGGGAAGGATGAAAGCTCCTGTAAATCCAAAAGGTGGAATGTATGTATTAAGTGAAGACATGGACATGAAAGCTAAAGTGGCAACAATAGCAAGGAGATTGGAAGAACTTGAGTTGAAAAAGATGCATGAAGTCCAAGCCATTTCCGAGACCCAAGCCCATGCCATGCCATGCACCATTTGCCAATCATGTGATCATGTGGTAGATGAGTGCCCAACCATGCCAGCTGTGAGGGAGATGTTAGGTGATCAAGCCAATGTTGTGGGGCAATTTAGGCCTAACAACAGTGCATCTTATGGAAACACCTATAATTCAAGCTGGAGAAACCATCCAAATTTTTCTTGGAAACCAAGACCACCTCCATACCAACCACAAGCCCAAACCCAAGCACCTCAACAAACCTCTTCAGTGGAGCAAGCCATTGTGAACCTAAGTAAAGTCATGGGTGCCTTTGTGGGTGAACAAAAGGCAATCAACTCCCAATTGCATCAAAAGATTGAAAATGTTGAGAGTTCTCAAATTAAGAGAATGGAGGGGATGCAAAATGATCTATCTCAGAAGATAGATAATATTCAATACTCCATCTCTAGGCTTACCAACCTCAACACTGTGAATGAGAAGGGAAAGTTTCCCTCTCAACCAAGCCAAAATCCCAAGGGTGTTCATGAAGCTGAAACCCAAGAGGGGGAGTCTTCAAAGTTGAGGGAGGTTAAAGCTGTGATCACTTTAAGGAGTGGAAAAGAGGTTGATAAACCCCTGCCTAAGGTGAGGCAAGATGAAGAACTCATGTCAAAGAAAACCTTGGTTAAAGAGAGCAATAACCAAGAAGAGAAGAGTGGGAAGAAAAGTGCATCCAAATCAAGCATTGAAGAAGAGCCAAGGATAGTGATTAAAGAGGATATGATGAAAAAACATATGCCTCCTCCTTTTCCTCAAGCTTTACATGGAAAGAAGGAAATCAAGAATTCATCAGAAATTCTTGAAGTCTTGAGACAAGTGAAGGTGAATATACCCTTACTTGATATGATCAAGCAAGTCCCCACATATGCAAAGTTTCTAAAGGACTTGTGCACGGTCAAGAGAGGGTTACATGTGACAAAGAATGCATTCCTCACTGAGCAAGTAAGTGCTATCATTCAGAGTAAGTCTCCAGTTAAGTACAAAGATCCGGGATGCCCCATCATTTCAGTCAACATTGGAGGGACACATGTGGAGAAAGCTTTACTAGACTTGGGGGCAAGTGTGAATTTGCTCCCATACTCTGTGTACAAGCAACTGGGACTTGGAGGATTGAAGCCCACAGCCATCACTCTCTCCTTAGCTGACAGGTCAGTCAAAATCCCAAGAGGGGTGATAGAGGATGTTCTAGTTCAAGTGGACAAATTCTACTATCCTGTGGATTTTGTTGTGCTTGATACTGATCCCATTGTGAAGGAAGCAAACTATGTACCAATCATCCTTGGGAGACCTTTCCTAGCTACCTCCAATGCCATTATCAATTGTAGAAATGGGGTGATGCAGCTCACATTTGGGAATATGACCTTGGAATTAAACATATTCCACCTATGCAAGAGGCATCTTCACCCAGAAGAAGAGGAAGGATTGGAGGAGGTGTGCTTGATCAACACCTTGGTTGAAGAGCATTGTGACAAGAATTTACAAGAGAGCTTGAGTGAAAGCCTTGAAATGTTTGAAGAAGGGTTACCTGAACCCTCTGATGTTCTAGCCATCATGTCTCCTTGGAGGAGACGGGAAGAGATCTTACCACTGTTCAACCAGGAAGACTCACAAGAAGCAACTGTGGAGGACCCTCCAAAACTTGTTTTGAAGCCGCTTCCTGTTGATTTGAAATATGCATATTTGGAGGAAAATGAGAAATGTCCAGTGGTGATTTCTTCAACTCTTACTATTGATCAAGAGGATAATCTTTTGGGAGTCCTCAGGAAATGCAAGAAAGCCATTGGATGGCAAATTTCTGATCTGAAAGGGATTAGCCCTTTGGTGTGCACCCACCATATCTATATGGAGGATGATGCAAAACCAGTGAGGCAGCCCCAGAGGAGGTTGAATCCTCACATGCAAGAGGTGGTGAGGGGTGAAGTTCTGAAGCTACTCCAAGCTGGGATCATATATCCCATTTCAGACAGTTTGTGGGTGAGCCCCACCCAAGTAGTCCCAAAGAAATCTGGAATCACTGTGGTCCAGAATGAGAAAGGGGAGGAAGTCTCTACACGTCCTACCTCAGGATGGAGGGTGTGTATAGACTACAGGAGGTTGAATTCAGTGACTAGGAAGGACCATTTCCCATTGCCTTTCATGGACCAAGTCCTTGAGAGAGTCTCAGGACATCCTTTCTACTGTTTTCTGGATGGGTACTCGGGGTACTTCCAAATAGAGATTGATTTGGAAGATCAAGAAAAGACAACTTTCACTTGCCCCTTTGGTACTTTTGCGTATAGGAGAATGCCCTTTGGGTTATGTAATGCTCCTGCAACTTTCCAAAGATGTATGTTAAGCATCTTCAGTGATATGGTGGAACGCATCATGGAAGTCTTCATGGATGACATCACTGTTTATGGAAGTTCTTATGAGGAGTGTTTGTTGCATTTAGAAGCTGTTCTCCAAAGATGTATTGAGAAAGACCTAGTGCTAAATTGGGAGAAGTGCCATTTTATGGTACAACAAGAATTGTCTTAGGACATATCATCTCCAAGAAGGGCATTGAGGTAGATAAGGCAAAGGTGGAGCTAATTGTTAAGTTGCCACCTCCCACAAATGTTAAAGGAATTAGGCAATTCTTAGGACATGCCGGGTTCTATAGGAGGTTCATTAAGGATTTCTCAAAAATCTCAAAGCCTCTTTGTGAACTCTTGGTAAAAGATGCCAAGTTTGTGTGGGATGAGAAGTGTCAGAAGAGTTTTGAGGAACTGAAGCAATTCCTCACAACTGCACCAATAGTGAGAGCCCCAAATTGGAAATTACCTTTTGAGGTAATGTGTGATGCAAGTGACCTTGCTATGGGGGCTGTCTTAGGGCAAAGAGAAGATGGAAAGCCCTATGTGATTTATTATGCGAGCAAAACTTTGAACGAGGCTCAAAGGAACTACACAACTACTGAGAAGGAGTTGTTGGCAGTAGTTTTTGCCTTGGATAAGTTTCGTGCTTATTTGGTAGGGTCCTCTATAGTGGTGTTCACTGACCATTCCGCCTTGAAGTACTTGCTAACCAAGCAAGATGCCAAGGCAAGATTGATAAGATGGATCCTTTTGCTCCAAGAATTCAATCTCCAAATCCGGGATAAAAAGGGAGTAGAAAATGTGGTAGCTGACCACTTGTCAAGACTTGTGATATCACATGACTCACATGGTCTGCCTATCAATGATGACTTCCCTGAGGAGTCTCTCATGTCAATAGAGGTAGCTCCATGGTATTCTCACATTGCAAATTTCTTGGTTACTGGAGAAGTACCAAGTGAGTGGAGTGCCCAAGACAAGAGGCATTTCTTTGCTAAGATCCATGCCTATTATTGGGAGGAGCCCTTTCTCTTCAAATATTGTGCGGATCAAATCATAAGGAAATGTGTTCCTGAACAAGAGCAATTAGGAATTCTTTCCCATTGCCATGATAATGCATGTGGAGGTCATTTTGCCTCCCAGAAAACAGCAATGAAAGTGATCCAATCAGGTTTTTGGTGGCCCTCTCTTTTCAAGGATGCCCACTCTATGTGCAAGGGATGTGATCGGTGTCAAAGGCTTGGTAAGCTAACACGCCGAAATATGATGCCCTTGAATCCCATCTTGATAGTGGATGTCTTTGATGTTTGGGGGATAGACTTCATGGGACCATTTCCAATGTCATTTGGACATTCCTACATTTTGGTGGGAGTGGATTATGTCTCTAAGTGGGTAGAAGCAATCCCATGTAGGAGCAATGATCATAAGGTGGTTCTTAAATTCCTCAAGGACAACATCTTTGCAAGATTTGGAGTGCCTAAGGCCATTATCAGTGATGGAGGAACCCACTTTTGCAATAAACCTTTTGAGGCTCTTCTAGCCAAATATGGGGTTAAGCACAAGGTAGCTACACCCTATCACCCTCAAACAAGTGGCCAAGTTGAGTTAGCCAATCGGGAGATCAAGAATATATTAATGAAGGTGGTGAATGTGAATAGGAAGGATTGGTCTATTAAGCTCCTAGATTCCTTATGGGCGTATAGGACCGCTTACAAGACCATTCTTGGAATGTCCCCTTATCGCCTTGTTTATGGCAAAGCGTGCCATCTTCCAGTGGAGATTGAATACAAAGCATGGTGGGCAATCAAAAAACTCAACATGGATTTGACAAGAGCCGGGTTGAAAAGATGTTTGGATTTGAATGAATTGGAGGAAATGAGGAATGATGCTTACCTCAATTCAAAAATTGCAAAGGAGAGGTTGAAGAAATGGCATGATCAATTGGTAAATCAAGAAGAATTTTGCCAAGGGCAAAGAGTCTTGCTTTATGACTCTAAGCTTCATTTTTTCCCGGGAAAAATTGAAATCAAGATGGACGGGTCCTTTCATAATTCATGAAGTGCAACCAATGGAGTAGTTGAACTACTCAACTTCAATAGCACTCGAACTTTTCAAAGTTAATGGGCATCGTCTCAAACCCTATATTGAATCTTTTTCCTGAGACAAGGAGGAATTCATACCTCCTTGATCCACCTCCAACATGAAAACACTATGGTTCATGGTTGAACTTAGTCTCTCTAAAGACTAAAAAGTTCATCCCTCTTTTTGTTTTTTCTTTTAAGTTTGATTTTATTTAATCTAGTGTTTCTTGTGTTTTATGCATGTTTTGATTTCTATTTTTGACTTTAATTTCATTCTAATGTGGTTTGAATTGTGTTTTTTGTGCTAACATGTAGGTAGGAAGGCTTGAAGAATGAAGTCTTGGTGAAAACAAGGGAAAACAGGGGAGATAAGAACAAGGCTCAGCAAAAATTCGCACACCCTCTTGTGGTGTGCGAAAATTCGCACACCATTTACCCTGTGCGAATTCCATTTTTGCACCACTTTCAAAAATTACATGCTCTCGGTCCCCTGTTGCGAATTTCACAGGTATGCGAACCTGGTGCGAACCTTGTGCGAGATTCATTTTTTGCGCCAATTTTCAAAACCATGCTCTCTGTCTTGGAGAATCACAGGTATGCGAAAATTTCGCACACCATTTTCCCCTGTGCGAAATTCAATTTTCTCTTTAAAAGCTTTGTTCTCCACTTCAAAGACTTAACTTCTTCTTCAATTCTCTCAAGACCTCTTCTTCCGATCACCCATTTCATCCACAAAGCTCCTTCCTTCATCATCCATCATCATCAACACCACCATGGCAGCCATTATCCATAGCTCCACTCCATAGCCGCGGCATCCACTATTCACCACCTCCCATTTTCGGCAATTTCATCTCCTTCCACCATCAAAATCCTTTCAAATCTTCACCCAACCCTCAAAATCCACCCACAATCCAATCCAAACCTTGTTCTTACCAAACCAAAGCCTTAACCATAAGCATTCAAGCCATGGTTTCTTCATAAGAAACCCATTGCCGCCGGCCATGGGAGCTCCCAATTTTCAAATTTCCTCTTGAAAAGCTCCCAATTTTCAAGCCTAATCATCATGAAAAATCTTTTTCATACCTAAGCCAGCTTTTCCCACCCTCAAAGGCCACAAATTTTCACCATCTCCATCAAGCCCAAATTCTTCAAACGCACGGGTGAATAGTACCCTGTGCGAAAATTTCGCACACCAAACCCCCCCGTGCAAAAATCTCAGCTTCTCCATCCCTACCATCCCTAATCCCAAGCCTCTGCGCTTCATTTCATCGATCCATCATGCCAAAGACCCGAGGAGGATCTACCACAGCTTCCCAGAGCAGTCAGAGAGCTGCCCCTGTGCGGGCCCCACTAGCTGCACCCTCACATTTACCTGATTCTGCCCTTCAGAGCAGATACCATACGAGGAGAGCATCTGCCACGTCTGTGGCCCCACCACAAGTTCCGCCTCGGAGTCCTCCTACAAAGAGAGCCAAGATTTCAGACCCAGGAGACTCCTTCAGAGCACCTCGGGATTCACAGTCTCAGCCTTCTTCCGCCAGGCGCCGTAGACCCAGCTTGCCCATTGAGGGCAATTCAGATTGCCGATCGAGAGACTTTCATGTCGAGGCATATTTCGATCACTCTCTTATGCGACAGCAGCCAGCTGAGTTGCGGGATTCATACCGCCTACTTGAGAGGTACCATCTATACCCTTTATGACTTCTGCCCAGTTCTTTATCCCGAGTCGGTTTTAGACTTTTACCAGTCTATGACTACTCGTGGCGTCCCGGTTCAGCCTCGATCCTTTTTACCATTGATGGACGCCAGAGTATTTGGGGGCTAGATAGATTGCCGATGCTTCCATATCCCTTTTGCACCAGTAGAATCCCGCTACATTTAGACGCTGGTCCCATTTTCTGAGTGGGACATGGTTCGTATCCTATCTCGAGGGACATCTTCCCAGAGGACCATTTTGAGGAGAGAGCTTCCCCAGAGATGCTCCTAGTTGATGTGGTGCTTCGCGCCAATACTTTTCCTCTTCAGCATAAAGTGCAGAGACGAGGAGCCATTATGGAGGCATTATTCCGTATCTCTGAGGGCTACAATTTTGGCCCCCATCATTTTGATTATGGCCGCTCCCTCCATTTTGAGGAGAAGGTGCATACGCGGCATCTTGCGAGGGCAGACTCCATTCCTTTACTTTTCCCTCGGCTGCTATGCCATGTTTTGGCGCATATGGGTTTTCCTACAGACCCTCATTCAGAGCCCCGCCGCCATTGTCGAGAGAGCTTCTCTCTTGACCAATGGACTCAGATATGGCTCCATCGCCAGTCCCCAGAACTTCCCGAGCCAAGGGAAGTTCCTCCTCCTCCGTCCACTTCAGACCCTCCACAGCCAGTACCGGAGGCAGCATCATCTGATGCCCCACCTGTTGTTCCTCCTACATCAGAGCCGCCCATTACTATCCCTGGTCCGGAGTATCGTGCCTTGCTCACTTCTTTCCAGACTTTGACCACTACTCAGACGGCCATTATGGAGCGGATGGACCACTTCCAGACTCAGCAGGACCAGCAGACTCTCATTCTCCGTGAGATTCAGCAGCACCTCCGTCTTGTGCCACCAGCTCAACCTTGTAGCGGTTTCCTTCCACAGTTGCAGCGGAGGAGCCCTCCTATCCACCAGAGGGAGAACCATTACTACCTTGATCATGACGATCGCTCATCTCCTTTTTGATCTATCATGCTTACTCTTTGGGATGGCTTATATATTTTGGACCACGTTTAGTACTGGGAATTGGATGTATTCCAGTGTTTATTTTGTATATTGGTTGCTTTCGTCAGTTTATATAGAACATCTTCTCTTTTTAGTGTATTTTAGCTATTCCATTTTATTCCCTTTTCATCCACTTCTTACTGAGTTTTCTTTTCATAGGGCAACATATGTGGTTCTCCCTTGTTAATTCAGAGTCCACTATACTATCAGGAGGTATCACTTCCTCCCTTATTTTATCGCTTGCTTTGGAACATTGGGGACAATGTTCATCCTAGTTGGGGAAGAGTTGAGGAAGTAATTGTTGAATTTGTTAAGTTATTTTGCTAACAAATTTTTTGCAAACTCTCTTTGTTTTCTCAAGATAAATTCTCAAAAGTAAATGGCGAGAAATTAAATCTTATCTTATTGCCATAGTCTAAGAGTTTGTATTATGCTTATTAAAGTTGATAAATTGTTGAAGCTTCTTTTGTTTTCAAGCTTAAGTCTTCCACTCTAATCTTTTCACACATCTGAACACATTAGATCCAGTTATAAGATGAAAACTTCTCAACCCCCCTAAACTTAGGAAATTTTCGACTTGGTGCCATTGACCCTCATTCTATTAGTGTTGGGACACCTTATAAAAGGCCAATGTGTCTTATGAAAATAATTTTTGCTTCACTTGCTTTGAAACCCGAGCAAGGTCCGAGGGTATATGGTGAAAATCTTTAAAGCCTGGTGCCCTTAAGCCTTTACTGGTTGGGAGTTCACCGACCTCACTGCTCGTTACATAGGTGGAGATGGGTTGGAGTACACGTAAAAAAAAAAAAAAAAAAAAAAAAAAAAAAAAAAAAAAAAAGAAGGAAGGGTCGTTCTTAGCCTTTTTATATATGAGTTAGTGTTGCTAAAGTTAGAGAAAAACCTTAGTTGGGGGAGAATAATATGTTTGACATACTATAACTGGAAACTAAGCACCTTAACACTTAGATTTTTGTGGAGATTAAGAATTGATCCTTTGGAAGTGGAAATTATTTTGATACTCAAATTTGCATAATGGCCGGCTCTTTGAATGTTGTGATAAGTAAGTTATTTGATAACTCGTGTTGATGATTGAGTTTTATATCCTTGACTTGCCACGAGAGTGTTTGATCCAATCATGCACTTGGTTATTTTTTGGGAGTGATCAACATGATTTTGTAAATTATATATTATCTATTTTCTTTAATTTTCTTTCTTCATTGCTCAGGACTAGCAATGTGTCATTGGGGGAGTGATTACTACCAAAAAGTGCTATTTTACACCTTTAATGCATTATGTTTTAAGCACTTTTGTTGTAGTAGTTCTCCATCTTTAGTCCAATGCATGTTAAGACCTAGCAATGTCTTCTAATCATATTTGTGGCTAGTTTAATGTTTTGACAGCTTTTTGGATCGTTTAAAACAAGTCAAGCAAGGAGAAACCAAAGAGAAGCAAAGTGAAGAAAAATCAAAATGTAGCAGCTGCAGTCTTCTTGCCCACTTTTGGAGCACTTTCCGAAGTCCAATTTTTACATGCTATATACCATTTTAAAGCTCTTGAAGTCAAGAATCCAACGCTTCAAACTGTGCACGATTTGGAGCTGAAATGAGGAAGATATGGCCTTCGGAAGACAACTGCTCCAGGTGTGCGAAATTTTCGCACACCCCCTTTAGCTGTGCGAATGGTGTGCGAAATTCGCACACCTTCTTCAGGTGTGCGAAAATTTCGCACACCCCATGCGTGCTCTGTTTTTGCCGACTCCACTTTAGATATTTTCCTATGTAATTTTTGATGTAATTTCCTTTCCTATCCTTGTAACTAACCAATCACAAGCTTTTGCTTTTGTAAAGACTATATAAGGGGTGGAAATTACCTCTTGAAATATATATACGTATTACGTTTTACACTTAGCATTTTTGGACAGAGCTCTCTCGTTTTCCATTTTCTCTCTACTATTTTCTTTTTCTTGGAAGCCAAACAACCTCTGAGGATGTTTTCTCAGAGGATGAGAGGCTAAACTTTCGGTTTCTTGGAGTAAAGGAAGCTAGGTGAAAAGTCCAGATGAAAAGGTGGAAAGCTCCCGTGCATTAAATTCAGGTAGTTGGAATTCATAAATGGCTTCTAAATCCAAAGTTTTGCTTTAAACCCCTTAGAATCACTTTGAATGACCAATACATGGTAAGCTTCAGGTCTTATGGATGCTTATTGCTAGATTCATATTAGTCCATTAGTATCATGTACGAGTCATTGGAAAGTGATTCAAGGTTGAGACCCATAGTGTCTTAAGCCATTAATGGACCTTGACTACCATTTCTATTGACCTATTATGGATTAAATCTTCATTATCAAACCCATACCGGTTCGGGAAATAACTATAGGTTAAATCCCCAATGCGAGGAGAAAAATCCAGAATTTTCCACTTTCTATTCTGAACTTGATCCTAGCAACCCTTAGCTCCGGGAGACTTTCTTTCTTCCATTTCTAATTAGTTTATGTTAGTTTAGTTTCAAACACTTTCAAAACAAATTTTATTTTCTTTTAAACTTTAAGTTTTGATTAAGGAAATCATTAAATACAATTTCTAATTTTGATTATATCACTGGTAGAATGAAAACCCATCCTAGAGTTCGACCCTAGAGCCACTATACTATAGTAGCTTTGCTACGTTAGTATGAGGTCATAGGTTTTATAAATGTTGTTTTTTTATTAAATGACCCATTTGGAGTTACATGCGAATCAGATGTCAACAATCAGACTTGTACTGGGGAATGGTGGTTGCAGAAAACTTACATCTTAAGTAGTTAGATGTGAAGACAACATTCCTTCATGGTGACTTGGAGGAAGACCTTTACATGATTTAGCCAGAAGGGTTCATTGTTCAGGGACAAGAGAATCTAGTCTACAAAGTGAGAAAGAGCTTGTATGGCCTTAAACAAGGTCTTAGACAGTGGTACAAGAAGTTTGACAGTTTTTATGCATAGTATTAGGTTCAAGAGATGTGAAGTTGATCACTATTGCTATGTTAAGTCTTTTGACAATTCTTACATCATATTACTGTTGTATGTGGATGATATGCTTATTGCAAGGTCTGACATTGAAAAGATTAATAATCTGAAGAAGCAATTGTCCAAACAGTTTGCAATGAAGGATTTGGGAGCTGCAAAGCAAATCCTTGGTATGAGAATCATTAGAGACACGACTAATGGTACATTGAAGCTTTCACAATTAGAGTATGTGAAGAAAGTTCTTAGCAGGTTCAACATGAATGAAGCTAAACCAGTGAGCACATCCTTGGGTAGTCATTTCAAACTAAGCAAAGAACAGTCACCAAAGATAGAAGAAGAAAGGGACCATATGAGCAAGGTGCCCTATGCCTCAACTATTGGCAACTTGATGTATGTTATGGTATGTACAAGGCCAGACATTGCAGCAGTGGGAGTTGTGAGCAGATTCATGAGTAGGCTAGGAAAGTAGCATTGGGAGGTAGTCAATTGGATTCTAAGATATCTGAAGGGTTCATTAGATACATGTCTTTGCTTCACAGGTGCAAGTTTGAAACTGCAAGGTTATGTAGATGCTGATTTTGCTGGTGATATTGATAGTAGAAAGAGTACTACTGGGTTTGTTTTTACTCTAGGTGGTACAACTATATCATGGGCTTCAAATTTATAGAAGATTGTTACTTTGTCTACTACAGAAGTTGAGTATGTTGCAGCAACTGAAACTGGAAAGGAGATGATTTGACTACATGGTTTCTTAGATGAATTGGGTAAGAAGCAGGAGATGGGCATTCTACACAATGATAGTTAGAGTGCAATTTTTCTTGCAAAAAATTTGGCTTTTCATTCAAAGTCGAAGCATATACAAACAAAATACCACTTTATCCGTTACCTTGTTGAAGATAAACTGGTAATACTTAAGAAGATTTGTGGATCTAAGAACCCGACAGACATGTTGACTAAGGGTGTCACTATTGAGAAGTTGAAGCTGCGCCCAGCTTCAATTGATCTTCTAGCTTGAGGACAGGAGGATGAGTTGTAGGGATGAGGGATTGCTTCTTGGAAGATAGCGGTTTGATGTTGGTGATTGAACTAGTCTCCAAGTGGGAGATTTGTCGGGCTTTGTGGAGCTTAGTTTTGTTTGATCCAGTTTGACGACCCGACCCAAATAATATTGCGTGGTTTGGGCCCATTTAGCCTATTGTGGAACCGCCTTTTGGAATTAGGGTTTTTTTAGTGTGGTGTGGTTGCCGTGTTATATATAGAGAGAAAATATTGTAGCCGAGTTGTACTCTGTATTTTTCCCTGATAATAGTAATATCTCTGCAACTCCGTGGACTTAGGCAAATTGTCGAACCACGTAAATATTGTCTTGTGCGTGTGATTGTTTTTCTTTGGCATGCGTTTTTTTTCTATTTTTGTTTCTCATAGGTTGGGAATTCGGTTTAATTCCCTTCAGGCTTTATGGGAAGGTAAGGAAAGAAAATCAAGTAAACTGATTGAGGTAAAATCAGTAAAGCTGCCAAAATGAATATGAGTAAAGGCATAAAGGGAAGCTAATTAATAATTAAGTTATTTTGCGGGTTTGTAACCAAGTATTGATGGAAATGAAAAAAAAAATCATGATTGGATTATTGCCATAGGTCAAACCTTTGGTGCCCCATGGGATTTGCTGAAAACTTGCTCTTCATCTTGTAGAATTTTCAAATTTTCACACGTACTAAAGAAGGGATGCACATCACAGGTTATCATCATATCCCAGATGCAATTTTGTTGTAGATTTCAGAGCATTTTTTCGTAGTTTACTTGAGAGTTGCCATGTATTATATAGTCTGGGATGTAAAGCCTGATTTTCACTTGCAACTATCATCTAGTGATCGGGTCTCATTTAAAGAATTGCTGAATCTGTAAGGTATATATCTCAAGATATTAGTAGGGAAGACATTTGAGAGAGCTGATTTGGTTGCTTCCACAGCCAATGCCCATGTAGAAGTAACCAAGGAGTTTTGGCAACCCGTTCTCATGTATCATATATTAAGAATGTTATTGCATTCAATGACACCAGGGAAAGGTTTATTGTGATTTAGTGGTTGCATTTCATTTGAAAGCTTTCATCTTTGAGCTGATATTTTTGTTGAACAGATTAGGAATGTGTGTCAAGGGTTTGTATTTTGTTTCTCTCTTCACTTAGGGGAAAGGGGTTTTGATTAAGGGTCAACAACAACTTGGTTGGGTTTCTGCTATAACATTTTCTTGTGGCCCATCTCTACATTTAGCTTGTGATGTTGTGAGTAGTCTGATAAAAATTGTGTTGCGTCATGATCTTGGAGATAGCCCATATATTGTAGTTGAAGTGTTGGTCCTCCATATTCTTCTTTTTTCAATTTGAAATTGTCACCGTTGACTCTTAGTTCTAATTATAGAGATGATTAGATTATGTTTGGTTCCGGGAAAATACTAAGGAAAGAAAAAAAAATACAAAGGAAAATGATTTTTTTTCATATTTGGTTGTCTATGAAAAATATCAAAGAAAATTAAATATAATTAAAACTAATTAAAAACTTATGTATTTTTAAATTATTTAATCTTTATATTGATGAGTTAAAATAAATAAAATGAGTTTGAAGTAACAAAAAAAAAAAAATTTATTAACTTTTAATCTATTTTTTTTTTACTTTCCTTCACTTTTTCTTTCCTTCTATTTTCTTTTGTATTTTCTTTCCCATGCATTTTTCTTCAAATTTTACGGAACCATACATAGCTTAAAGGTTCTTTATGGATGATTCCTCTTTTTGTTCCCCTGATATTTGGATGTTATCGTATTGGACCTTTGACTCATTTTGGTGTCCCCTCTTTTATTTAATATCGCTAATATTTTTTATAAACTGTTAAATTGAAAAAAAAAACCTTAGGAGTGGTTGTTTAGGAATCATATAAATATTTTTTTTAAATTAAAAATAAATTTAAGAGGCTTCCCAAAATCACTTCTAGACAAACTTGGGCTTTTAGGAAATAGTTTGTTTTTTTAAAAATAGTTTTAGTATAAACAAATGCTTTTGGAAAAAAAAAATTTAGTATTTGGAAAAATTTAGAAAGTATTTTCACATTTGAAAAAATTATGGGAAAACTGATCAAAAGGGACAAAAAACCCTCAATATTGTAAAACTAACCCCCCACTTTTAATAGCCTCCAAAATGACCCGATCTGGACAAAAATACCCCTCAGCTACATCAACTCCTTTTTCCCTCCCATTCTAATTTTATTTCCCTCCATTCACCTCTTTTTTATTATTTCTTCTACTTTCCCCTTTTTTTCATTTTCTCCTGTTATTCCGTTTCTCTCTTTTCAGTGCATTTCTTCAAGTCTCACACAGTTTCTCTTCGGATTTCTTCAACTTAAAGCGCTTTAAGTTGTGGTTGGATAAATAGTGTACGTTTATTTTTATTTTTCCATATTTTTTTCTTTCATGTTTTATTTATTGAATATTTTCAAACATTTAATGAGATGTAGTAAATATTTAAATAAGTTTGAAATTGTTATAATTTTTTTTAATATCAATTACAGCCATGAAAAAAGGGATTAAAAGAAGGAAACCATTAGCTTAAAAAGTGTAGTGTGGAGAAACATTGTCTATATGAAAAAATCAAATGATGGTAAGTAATAAAACTTGTGGAATTTTATGATGGTTTTGGTATTGTTTGCATATTTGTTCTTTATATAGATGTAAATATGTGTGAATAGGGTTTTGATATAATATATAAAGTTATCTTTTTTAGTTATATATCAAAACCTTACGGATATTAAGTTGAACTTGACGTGTGTTAAGTTGAACTTGACGTAAGTTAAGATTGTATATAGTTATTTTATAGTAACATTATATTATTGTTATTTTATTTAATTATACTCAATTTGAGTTGAATCATTTGCAAATTACCCTTGACATTAAATGAATTATAACATAACCAATCTTTTAGTAAATAAATATATTTTTGTTGTTTAAAATAGTTTAGAGTTACAATGTTTGAATTTATTTAATAACTATATACATTGTATTTCTTTAGCATTATTGGTATTATTTGAGGTAGTAAAGATGATTAATAATGTTATTTATTTGTTGTTTATTAAAAAAATAAATATGTGTAATGAAATAATATGTATTTAATAATGAATGAGTTTTCTTAAAATTAATACCTACTTATTGGTGCTAATGCTATGATGTAACTAAAAAATATTCTAATATTGTTTGTTGATGCCACTAATTGAATTATTTTGTTATTTTAGTGGTTGATGAAGTAGGAATAATGCTTTTATATGAAGGAGAATGGGTACGAGATGGAAATGTTTTCTATTTCGAAGGAAGTAAAGGTAAAGACATTGAGATCCCGAAAGATATATCATATAAAGAGTTATTAGGGGTTGTCCATCATATTCTGAAGCTAGATCCAACAAATTGTTTTCTTTCAATGAAGTACGTATTCAATGCCAACATACCCACAAGTCTTATACAACTAACGGGTGATGGGGATGTGAAATTCTTTATTGGTTTAAATTGTACAAATGGTAAGCTATATGTTCTATTGTGCATCATAGTTGAAAAGAGAATTGATAATCACAATCAGAAATCAATTTGCAATTTTTATTTTGAATGTCATATGCCTTCTGAGATTGATAAAGAATTGAATGGAGACTCAATATTGATGTAAAAAAGTAGACACATTCATTGTGATTCAGTTGAAACTCTTACTGTTGATGGTGAAAATGGACCAAGATTTCAAAATGAGTCACTTGAAGGGTATAAAGTTCATGATTGGAACATGAATGAGACTGCAATTAATGAGGAGGATTATAGGATGAATACTAACCCTACTAGTGATAAGCAAGTGACCCAAATTGGCTCATTCAGAACTAGTTCAACTCAGAGTGTAGAAATCTTGACCATGATTGATACAAATGATGGTTTCATACATGACAATCCCACTATAATCGAAGATGTAGCAAATGAAAGACAAAACATGATGCAACAACCTATAGTTAGTGGAATTAGTGATGACCATCTAGAAGAGCACCAAATATACTCAAATAAAAAAGAATTATAAAGGAAGTTGTATATGATGGCTCTGAAAAGGAAGTTTGAGTTCAAAACAACTAAATCCACTACTAAGTTATTGCTTGTTGAATGTTTTGATAAAGAATGCAAGTGGCGAGTTCGTGCTACCAAGTTGGGGATTTCCAATATGTTTCAAATAATGAAATTCTATTCAACACACACTTTTCGGTTAGGTATGATGTCTCGTGACAATCGACATGCAAGTAGTTGGTTGATTGGTGAGAGTATAAAAGAAACATATAAAGGGGTTGGTTGTGAATTTTAACCAAAAGACATTGTAGCAGACATTCGAAAGCAGTATGGTGTTCAAATCAGTTATGATAAGGCGTGGAAAGCCAAAGAACTTGCTCTAGGTTCTATTAGGGGATCACCTGAGGAGTCTTATAACACTTTATCATCCTATTGCTATGTTTTAGAGCAAAAAAATCTTGGTACCATTACTGATATAGTTACTGATTGTGATAATCAATTCAAATACTTTTTTATGTCAATTGGTGCATCTCTTGTTGGGTTTCACACATCAATAAGGCCTATGATTGCAGTTGATGGGACATTTTTGAAAGCAAAGTACTTAGGGACTTTATTTATTGCAACGTGTAAAGATGGCAACAATCAGATATACCCTTTAGCCTTTGGGATTGGTGATTCAGAAAATGATGCCTCATGGGAGTGGTTTTTACAAAAACTGCATGATGCACTTGGACACATTGATGATTTGTTTGTGATATCAGATCGACATGGTAGCATTGAAAAAGCAGTACATAAAGTATTTCCCCATGCAAGGCATGGTGTCTGCACTTATCACGTTGGACAAAATTTGAAGACAAAGTTCAAGAATCCTGCAATTCATAAGTTGTTCCATGATGCTGTCCATGCTTATCGTGTTTCAGAGTTTAATTTTATATTTGGGCAACTAGAGATGATTGACCCAAGAGCAGCAAGATATTTGATGGATATAGGTGTTGATCGATGGACACGTTCATATTCTACCGGAAAAAGATATAATATCATGACAATAGGGATCGTTGAAAGCCTTAATGTTGTGTTGAAAAATGCTAGAGATCTTCCAGTTTTGCAATTGGTTGAAGAATTGAGAAGCTTACTTCAAAAATGGTTTGTGACTCGTCAACAACAAGCAATGTCAATGCCAACTAAACTTACCATGTGGGCTGATGGAGAACTTCATTCGAGGTATAATATGTCAGCAACATATCTAGTGGAACCTATCAACTCTAAGGAGTGTAATGTTAACTATGCTGGCATTAGTGCTCAAGTGAATTTAGACACTCGTTCATGCACATGTCGACAATTTGATCTTGATCATATTCCATGTGCACATGCTATTGCTGCTTGTAGATTTTACAACATTTCATGTTACACTTTGTGCTCCAAGTATTTTACTACTAAAGTATTGTTATCTTCATATTCAGAGTGTATTTATCCAATTGGAAATGAAATAGATTGGGTAGTACCTAATCATATTCATGACAAAGTTGTGTTACCACCTAAAACGAGACGTCCAACAGGAAGACCAAGGAAAGTAAGAATTTCTTTTGGTGGAGAGGGCAAGCACACATCTCGTTGTAGTCGATGTGGTCAATATAGGCATAATCGGAAAACATGTAAACGACTAATCCCTTGATATCATGATAGCTTTGGCACTCTATGAACTTACATGGAATGAAAATTGTAATAGTGAGCTTTTTTGTTTTTTTGGTACCCATGTGAACGGAAATGTAAGTTACTTTTTTGTATAAGGTGATAGGATAAGCACATAGATGAATATTGCAATAATGATCCCCTTTTTTTGCATACCCATAGAAATGGAGATATTTGTTACTTTTATACATATATGTTATGATCAAGGATGAAAATATCGGTAATCACGGATATATCGGTACTTCGATTTTACGGATATATCGGATATATCGGAGATATATCGGTGGATATTTTGGAAAAAAATATTGGTGCTTAAAATGGTTAAAAACTCATGAAAATGTAAAGAAAACATCATAATAATATAATTAGAAGTATAATAGACATTTTAAAGTTATTTTATTGAAAATTTTGATATATGTATAACATGATTTATCATATTTGATAATAATATTGTATGCATCGATAAAAATATGAATTTTATAAGTGTACATTTATTATTAAATTATATATAATATTATGATATTTGATTACAATATGTCTAATTTTAAAATATGATCCATTTAATTCAATTGTATTAAAAAATATAAAATAAAGTATAATATATATATATATAATTTTTTAATATTTAATTAATTATTAATGATATTAAAAACATTATGAAGAAAATTATATAATTTTATATTTTTGGTAATTAATTAAAAGAAAATTTTGCTTTTAATTATAAAATAATTATAATTAATTTGCTCTTTAAAATATTCTTTTAATATAATATTTTAAGTATATATATGTTTAATGCACCTTATATCATAAGGGCAAGTTAGCCCAGATGGCAAGAAGGTTGAACCCCAAACCTTTTGGTTTGGGGTTCAAATCCCCTCGGAAGCAAGAAGCAATTTGTTTGGGGAGGTGCACTGTAGCGGGGACACTGTAGCACATTTGACTTTCACTGTAGCGCGTTGACTCCGTTGACCCCGCGTTGACCAAGCGATAAATCGAGGAAAAATCGCCGATTTCTCGCCAGATCGCCGATATATCGCGATAAATCGCCGATTTCTCGAGATTTATCCCGAAAAATCGCCTGGCCGATATTTCTGCAAGAAAAATCGTGTCGATACCCTTCGACACACGATATTTCGGCGATATATCGCCGAAATATCGCAACATTTTCCTCCTTGGTTATGATGAGTTATGTATAAAGTATGAATGAAAATTACATGTTTATTCTCAAACTATGGACTCAACTGTTCTCACTTTTATTGATAAGGAACTTGACAATAGTTAAGTTTAGGTTTTGTCTCAAGACTATAGACTTAACTACCTTCAAGTTTGTACATAAAACAACTTGACAATGGTTAAGTTCAGGTTTTGTCTAAAGACCGTTGACTTAACTGCCTTCAAGTTGGTACATAAAACAACTTGACAATAGTAAGTTCAGGTTTTGTCTAAAGACTGTGGACTTAACTACCTTTAAGTTTATACATAAAACAACTTTACAATAGTTAAGTTCAGGTTTTGTTTAAAGACCGTGAACTTAACTACCTTCAAGTTTGTACATAAAACAACTTGAAAATAGTTAAGTTCAGGTTTTGTTTGAAGACTGTGAACTTAACTACCTTCAAGTTTGTTCATAAAACAACTTGACAATAGTTAAGTTCAGGTTTTGTCTGAAGATTGTGGACTTAACTACCTTCAAGTTTGTTCATAAAATAACTTGACAATAGTTAAGTTCAAGTTAAAATGGCAACTGTAGACACAACTTCCTATGAGTCTATAGAAGATCAACTTGATACCTATTAAGTCTAGATTAAATATGTTATTCTGGAATAGATTTCGACTTAATATCTGTCAAGTTTGTTCACAGTTAACTTGATAGCAGTTAAGTTCAGGTGTTCTATTAAGACTGTGAACTTAACTACCTTCAAGTTTGTACCCATAACAACTTGACAACATTCAAGTTTAGTTTAAAATGCCAATTGTATACATAACTATCGAACAACATTCATCAAAATATCCAAGTAGATATATCAACCTGTCCAACTACATTTATCAAAATGTCTAACTACATATATGAAGCTATCCAATTACATATAACAAACCATCCAACTACATTATCAAAATGTGAAATATCAACATGAATTCATTACATAGGCAAGTATTTCATATAAAATAACTCTGCTGCAATCTTTTCCCGAAACCAGTCCATTCGAGCACTTGTTAATGACTTCAATGGATGGTTGTGCATTAAGTATTCAACATATTTGATAACAAACATGCCACAATCACCACTACATGGTACACAGATAATCAATGTTAGGGATATTATTAAGGATTAAGTGTATAAGTTATGAAAGTAAATTTAAGATCACTTACTCATTTTCCTGTTGAGGAATATCTTACAGCCGTTCAATTTCCCATTCCTAGTAGTTAACTTTTGTGTCACCATGAAACCCATAATATGCTATTGCATTCAATATATGCGGCAACAATTTGGCTAATGGTTTAATAGCAACTTGCAATCTTGTATTATTATTGATGCCCATCAATAAGTCATATACATATATAATTCTTCGATGAAGGTGGACAACTCCTAATACCCATTTTGAAATTGCAACCTGTTGACAATGAACTTGATAGCAGTTAAGTTCAATTTTTTTTTAACATATATATTTAAATCAAAATTCTAAATATTTGGATAAAAAATTTCATAAAAAGTATATTCAAATACGTTATAAATTCATAACAAATAACTTCATTACACAAAATTTCAAAACCTTTTGATGGTAAACTTGATAGTAGTTAAGTTTAGTTTTTTCTAATCATTCAAATATTGTTTTAAACCTTGGACTATAACCTCACTGAGAAAATTTTCAACAATTATATTATCAATTCATGAAAAATAAATTCATAAAAAAAAGATAATCGATTAAAAATGATAAAATTAAAAAAAAATTTAAAAATCAAATTTTCAAGTAGAAAATTAATGCTTACTGAATCAGTTGATTTCTTCTTATTTTTTTATGACGATGACGAGGTTTCAAAACCTGGCTTTCTTTCATTTCTCTTTTTTCCCAAAATTTTATACCTCTTTTGTTTCGTATTTTTCATCATCGAATTTTTTTCTTCCTCCATTTTCATGAACTGAATCAACACACAATATCAGAAAGATGAAAAATAGGGTTTAATTGAAAAAAAAAATGAACCAAAATAAGACACTTAGGGTTTTTTCTCATTTCATGGATGAAGATTCATATGTACAATTCGAAAAACTAAAATCAAAGAATGAAATAGTGAAACTTACTTTCTGTTTTTACTTTGTGTTGTGTTGCCTTTTTGTTCTCTTGCAATAAGCGGAAAAATCCTTCGTAATTTGTTTTTCGCAGGTTAACAGATGGAACAAATGGGTTTGCAGGGTAAGGAAGAGACACAACATAAGGGAAAATTGGAGTTGGAGGGAAAATGGGCTGAAAAGATAGCTGAGGGGATATTTTTGTCCGAATTGGGTCATTTTTGAGACTTAAATAAGTGAGGGGTTAGTTCTACAATATTGAGGGATTTTTGTCCCTTTTAATCGATTATCCCAAAAATTATTTGTAATATTTTTCTATGTCTAATTTTTTTCTTTTTTCTTTTCATCTAAAACTCCTAGGGAAATTAGGGAAAGGGGAAGTCATAATTAAATTTTAAAAAGTTTAAATTTAATAACTTATTACTCTTATTTTAACTTTTAATATAAATAAATTAATTAATTTTAATTACATTTGTTTCTCGTTACTATTTTAATCATAAAATTAAAATGAGAATTTTTCTTTTTTAATTTTTTCTTTCCTTGAACCAAACATACTATTGTAAAATTATTACTTTACATAAATTTAGTACTTTTTTTGTGCAAAAAATCAAATTTTGTCGACAAAGTTCTAAAAACAATTTTTTATTTAAAAAAATTAAAATAATTCTGAATTATTTAAAAAAAAAATTCTGGTTAGGAATTCAAATATTAAAAAACAGAAAGCTTTTTTTTTTCTTTTCTTTTATTTTATTCGGATTGTTATTTAAGCTTAAAAAATGATTTTTTATTTTCAAAAATAGTTACCATTACCAAGTATCAACTTTAGAATTTCAATAAAATTATTTTAGGTTATGTTTGGTTCCATAAAAAACGGTGAAGGAAAATGCAAGGAAAAAAAAAATAGAGATAAAAAAATCCAAAGAAAGAAAAAGTGAGGGGAAATAGAAAAAGATTAAATCAAAAAATTACTTTATATATTACTTCAAACACATTTAGCTCATTTTTCTCATAGATTTTTGACTAATTTCAATTATATTTAATTTTTTCACATATTTTTTTATATTGAAATCAAATATGAAAAAATCATTTTTCTTAATATTTTTTTTCTTTTTGTATTATTTTTTTGAAATCAAACATAGCTTTAGTAAATTGCTAATTCTGATGAAAAAGGATGTCTTAAAACACATTTGTCAACTTTTGATGGAAAACAAATGTTCTACTTGATTATTAAAATTATTATTACTTTTTAAAAAAGAATGGTAACATTTAAAAAAAAATTAATAATGATATCATATTATTTGAAAATTTCAAATAAATTTCAATTTATTTTAAAAATTGACATTACATTAAAAATAAATAAATATAAAATGAGCGCAAAATAATTAATATAATAATATTGTATATTGTAAATATTACCATTAACAATAAAAACAAAAATCAAAATCATACCATTTTTGGAAGGTAGGAGAGAATTAAGGTATAGTAGGAATACAACTAAGATATTTTACCTTTTTTATTTTTTATTTCCTCTAAACACCTAATGGAATTAGGAATATTGATTTCTATATATTATTATTATTATTATTAAATACAAGCAATCTTGCATGAGAATTGTCACGCCCCAAGACCCACTCCAAGGGTATGACGGCCATTTCACACTTCAAACCCAAAGGCTTACAGTGTAACCTGACCCAAACAATTATCTTGTAATTGGAAGTTACCAATTACCAAACACCTATTCAGAGTAGCAGAACAAAATCTAAAATCCTCAAAATTCAATTTCAACACTAAAACATCCACTATCCAAAATCCATTGACCAAATATTTGCAAACTTAAACAATTCAAGTACTAAAACAAATTTCAAAATCTCCAAAACTCAACTTTGAACTAACATAAAATTTAAAGGATCAATATCCAAATAGCTTCCAAATACCAAAAGATCCAAATGAACATAACTAACAGTTAAACAAAATCTAACATAAAATCCTAAGTCAAATCCTAATGATGACCATTCCTCAGCCTAGCCATCACTCCTCACCCGAACTAAGGGTACCTGAAAAGTAGTCAACAAATAGGAATGAGCTCATAGCCCAATAAGGAACATTAATGCAGTCCATGGATCAAATATTTCAAACTCACTTGAAAATAGGAGATATTGTAATCAATCATTTTCATAAACCTGTGAGTTAATTTTTTTTTTCTTGCCAATACATTCAAAATTTCTAACTGTATGCATTTATTTCTGATTCAAATAGTTTCATATCAAATTCAGTCAAAACATTCCAATAATTTATTTACTCTGGTCATCAAACATCAAAGGGTGCCCAGTTAGGTGAGACTTTTCAAATGGGCGGCCTCAAATTAGTCCTTTAAGGTGGATAGAACCAAACACTACTAGTACTAGTAACCTCTAACCGAAACCCCTAGAGGTTGTGGTTCAAATCAATTACATTCCCCACCAAGAAATGTAAAGGTCAACTATTATATCCCATTGATAAGGGCCAAAAGTCAACTATTATATCCCATTGACAAGGGCCAAATAAACCAGAGTCAAATATTTATTTAATTTATTCAAATTTACAACATATAATATCTCCACATTTATTTGTTAAAAACAAAATATAAAATTCTAACATACTTTTCATGCAAAACAAGTTTGATCCATGCATAAAACAGAATATAACTCAAACGTTTTCAAATACTGTATATATATATATATATAAAATTATTTCAAAAAAAAATTAACAACTGCAATAATTTCCCTTACCTCAAAAGAAGTCCTTAAAAACTTTGGAGAGAAATAATCTTGAAAATCTACTCTTCACCTAACCAAATATAAGAGGAATAATTATTACTATTTATCTAAAATTATAGGTTTGACAATCCTAAAATATTAGGTATTCAAATTAATATTTTTTTTAATTATGAAAGGTAATTTAATCTATTCATATTTTAAAAATTAATAAATTTATAATTCATATAAAACTGAATTTATTTATTATTATTATTATTTTTAATTTATTTCTTGGGACACAACTTAATTAAACTATAATTTATTTCAATAATTAATTTCTATGTTATTTATTAACTTACGCTCATAATTATAATATAAAAAAAACTTTACTTCCTTTTTATTTAAAACTTCTATTCTCTCATATTTTTTTTTTAAACATAAACTTTATTCCCAACAATACTCCATTATTGCCAACAAAATAATAAACATATATATATATATATTTACTAACAACACCCTTCATCCGTACACACACACACAGAGTTTTTTTTTTTTTAAAACATAAACTTTATTCCCAACAATACTCCATGTTTTTTTTAATCCTTAAGCCATTCTCCAATTCCACAGTGTGCACACGCGTCCTCCAAGTTTTTTTTTCCTTAAGCCATTCTCCAATTCCACAGTGTGCACACGTGTTCTCCAGGTTTTTTTTTTTTCTAAAAACTTAAGAATTTCCAATTTCCAACAATAAATCAAAATCTTAAATTTTCACTATTTTGATATTAAAACGAATTAAAAAAAAAAACTAACCCTAATCTAAATTTGGGGTTTTCAAAAAAAAATATATCTAATGTGCTTGAAATTAACTAATGAATCTAAAATAATAATCTAGGGGTTAGAATTTTACCTATAGAGGTTTGTTCTTCAAACCTTGAAATCTGACCTCAACTTTATGTTCTCTGGAAACTCTCTCTGGACAGGAATGCGATTAAGAAAAAAATAGGAAGAAGAGAATTTTCTATTTATACCTAGGGTATTATTCATAAAATTACCTTTTCACCCATCTTCCATTTTATTGAATTAATTAATTAATTAATTTAATATCATTATTATTATGAATTTCCTAAATTACCCTTTAAAAAAAAACTTGGGCATTACATCCTCCCCTCCTTAACAAAAGTTTAGTCCTCTAAACTTGACATACCTGAGTCTTGAAATAATTGGGGATGCTTTTCTCTCATTTCTTCTTCTAACTCCCAAGTGGCCTCTCGGATACTATGATTGCTCAATTGGACCTTTACCAACTTGACAACAGCATGTTGTAGTACCTTATCCATCACATCCACAATTTGAACGGGTACCTCTTCATAGGTCAAGTCCTTAGAAATTTGAATAGGCTCCAACTCCACAACATGAGAGAAATCATAAATATATTTCCTTAAGGTCGAAACATGGAATACATTATGAATCTTAGATAGACTTGGGGGCAAGGCCACTTTGTAAGCTAAAGTGCCTACTCTTTCTAATACCTCAAATGGTCCCACAAAATGAGGACTGAGTTTCCCTTTTCTTCCAAATCTCATTATAGACTTCATAGGTGAAACTTTCAAGAAAACATGATCACCCACCTCAAAATCCAAATCTCGTCTGCGATTATCAACATAACTCTTCTGTCTACTTTGTGCTGCTTTTAATCTTTCCTTAATTAAAGAGACCTTTTCAACAGTCAACTGCACAAGTTCAGGCCCCAAAAGTTTCTTCTCTCCAACATCATCCCAACAAACAGGAGATCGACATTTTCTACCATACAACACCTCAAAAGGTGCCATCCCAATGCTAGCTTGAAAGCTATTATTATAGGCAAACTCCACTAGGGGCAAATAATCATCCCAATTACCTTTTAGGTCCAAAGCACAAGCTCTCAACAAATCTTCCAAGACCTGAATTACCCTCTCTGATTGACCATCAGTCTGCGGATGAAAAGCAGTACTAAAACTCAACTTAGTACCTAATGCTTTCTGTAAACTATGCCAAAATATGGAAGTGAAACGAGGATCTCTATCAGATACTATAGAAACAGGTACACCATGCATTCTCACAATCTCCTTAATATAAAGAGAAGCCAAACGATCCATAGAAAAATTAACTTTCATAGGCAGAAAATGAGCAGACTTTGTCAATCGATCAACAATCACCCAAATTGCATTATTGATCTCTAAGGTCCTTGGTAACCCAGTCACAAAATCCTTAGTAATATGTTCCCATTTCCTCTAGGGAATAGAAAGTGGTTGCAAAAACCCTGCTGGTCGTTGATGCTCAGCTTTCACTTGTTGACACACCAAACACTGAGCCACAAATTGCACAATATCTCGCTTCATTCTTGACCACCAATAATTCTGTCTCAAATCTTTGTACATCTTTGTCCCTCCTGTGTGTATCACAAGCCTAGAACAATGAGCTTCCTCCAAAAGCTCTCTCCTTAAGTCTCCATCATTTAGGACACAAAGTCTAGTCCTAAACCTCAAAACCCCATCATCTGATAAAACAAAGTCAGGCTTACTGCCCTTTTTAACATCTTCCATAAGTTGCACTAAATTCAAATCATTCTTTTGTAGGGCCTTAATTCTCCCAACTAAGTCTGGCTGCACTCTAAAGTTCGCCACAAGAGCTCCAGAGTCTAAAACTCTGATATGAACTTGTAAACTCCTCAAATATCCCAATAATTTCCTTTGAAAACCTTTAATAGCTGTTAAGGAACCAACGGATTTCCTGCTTAAGGCGTCAGCCACAACATTCGCTTTCCCTGGGTGATATTGAATAATGCAGTCATAGTCTTTAAGTAGTTCAATCCACCTCCTCTGTCTCATGTTCAACTCCTTTTGGGAAAATAAATACTTCAAGCTCTTATGATCTGTGAATATCTCACAAGTTTCACCAAAAAGAAAATGTCTCCAGATCTTAAGTGCAAAAACCACTATAGCTAACTCCAAATCATGAGTAGGATAATTTCGTTCATAAGGCTTCAATTGCCTAGAAGCATAAGCTACAACTTTCCCATGTTGAATGCAACCCAAACCCTGATGAGAGGCATCACTATACACCACAAACCCTCCTGAACCTGAAGGGATAGTCAAAATAGGAGCTGTCACCAATCTATTCTTTAACTTTTGGAAACTACGTTCACAATCATCAGACCACTCAAACTTAACCCCTTTCTGAGTGAAACGGGTTAGAGGTAGGGCAATCTTAGAGAACCCCTCAATAAACCGCCTATAATAACTAGCCAGTCCCAAGAAACTTCGAATCTCGGTAACAGTAGTAGGTCTCCTCCAATTTGACACAGCATCCACCTTTCCAGGATCAACTGAGATGCCATCCTTGGTCACCACATGCCCAAGGAAAGAAACTCTGTCTAACCAGAACTCACACTTCTTGAGTTTAGCATACAATCGCTTATCTCTGAGAGTCTGTAATACAATACTCAAATGACGCTCATGTTCCTCCCTACTCTTTGAGTACACCAAAATATCATCTATAAAAACTACCACAAACTGATCTAGATAGGGTTTGAATACCCTATTCATTAAGTCCATAAAAGCAGCAGGTGCATTAGTCAAACCAAAAGGCATAACCAAAAACTCATAATGCTCATATCTAGTTCGAAAAGCAATCTTAGGTACATTTTCACCTCTAACCCTTAACTGATGATAACCACACCGAAGATCAATCTTAGAGAACACATAAGCACCCTGAAGCTGATCAAACAAATCATCAATTCGAGGAAGGGGATAACTGTTCCTCACCGTCACCTTATTCAACTCTCTATAATCAATGCAGAGTCTCATAGATCCATCATTTTTCTTTACAAATAAAACAGGAGCTCCCCAAGGTGAAACACTAGGCCTAATGAAGCCCTTATCTAACAACTCCTGGAGTTGAATCTTCAACTCCTTAAGCTCCATAGGTGTCAAGTGATAAGGGGCCTTAGAGATAGGAGCTGTCCCTGGTGCCAAATCAATGGTGAACTCCACCTCCCTCTCTGGTGGCAAGCCAGGTAGATCCTCTGGAAAGACATCAGGATAGTCCCTTACAATGGGTATGTCTTCCAACTTTAAATCATTTTCCTCATTCACAACATAAGCTAAAAAGCCTTGACAGCCTTTATTGAGTAAAGAACTAGCTTGTAAGGTTGAGATCATACGCAGTGATTTGTCCACATGCTTCCCCTCAAAACTAAAATCAGGCTGACCAGGAATGCTAAAAGTCACTCTTTTCCCAAAACAATCAACAGAAGCATGATAAGAAGCTAACCAATCCATCCCCAAAATCACATCAAAATCTTGAAGGTCCAGAAGGACTAAGTCAACTGTCATCTCTCTATACCCAATCATCACACAACAATCTCTAATTATTCTACTAAGCACAATAGAATCTCCCAAAAGAGTAGCAACAAATAAATCAAAGTCCATATTATCAATCGACATACCCAACAAACCAGCAAAAGATACGGAAACAAAAGAGTGTGTTGATCCAGGATCAATTAAGGCTCTAGCAAATAAGGTGTGAATTCGAAGAGTACCTGTCACTACATCAGACGTAGCCTGAGCATCTCTATGAGTCATAGCAAATACCCGCCCTTGAGCCCTGGGCTTTTGTCTATCATCTTTATTCTCCTCTTTAGGCTTCCCAAATACAAACTTCCTACTCTCTGGACAATCCTGAACCATATGTCCCTGTTTTCCACAACCAAAACAAGCTCTTGTCTCTCTATAGCATGGCCTACCCCATGCTTCTTGCCACAAGTAGGACAAATCCCATCTAAATTTTGTGCTGCTTTTCCTTTATTCTGATTTCTACTTGGAGCAGACATTTTCTGTGTTTGGTTACCATGAACACCATCATTTCTATTCCTCTTCCTTTGTTGTTCCCTATACTGGTGAAGCTCTTCATTATCCTTCTCTGCAATAAGGGCTCTGTCTACCACCTCTGAATAAACACTAAGCTTCAAAATTGATATCTTATTCTTCAGATAAGGCTTCAGTCCATCCTGAAACTTTAATGCTTTTTCCTCCTCTGTAGCAATCAACTGTGGGGCAAAACGTGATAGTTCGGCAAACTTAGCCTCATATTGGGCCACAGTCAAATCCCCCTGTTCCAAACGGACAAACTCTCCCACCTTTTTTCGTCGAACACTGTCAGGAAAGTACTTCTTATAAAAAGCCTCCCTAAACTGACTCCAAACAATAGGCCCCTGATCCTCCAAAAGCCTCTTAGTCATGCGCCACCAATGGTCTGCCACTTTGTCTAGCATAAATGTTGCATATGAGGCTTTTTGCTCCTCAGAACAATCAATGACATCAAAGAATTTCTCTATTTTCATAATCCAAGCCTCTGCCTCTGTTGGATCTGAAGTACCAGAAAAGTAAGGGGGACCCAACTTCTTAAAGTCGTCAAAGGAGCTACCCCTAGTAGATGAGGATTGTCCTTGACCATTACTTCCAGTAGCTCTAGCCTGACGCTCAACCAAGTCAGCCAAAGTCCCTAAATATCTATAAAGCCCTTCAGTACTCATAGGGGGCAAAGCCTCAGGTGGAGGAGGTATATCATCATTAGCCTGACTGTTTTGGGAAGATGCGTGTCTCCTTGGTGGCATGGTGTCCTATAAAGCAACAGGTATAACTAAATTAGTCACTAAGAAGTCAAATAAGCAAATTAGAATTGTAAGGAATAAAAGGAATCAGACTAGATGAAGTTGAAACTTAAACTAATGCGTCACTCATCTATTCCCAAAGGTAAACTAAACAAGTTCCCATCAAGATCACAACCTAAAGCTCTGATACCACTCTGTCACGCCCCAAGACCCAATCCAAGGGTGTGACGGTCATTTCACACTTCAATCCCGAAGGCTTACAGTGTAACCTGACCCAAACAATTATCTTGTAATCGGAAGTTACCAATTACCAAATACCTGTTCAGAGTAGCGGAACAAAATCTAAAATCCTCAAAATTCAATTTCAAAACTAAAACATCCACTATCCAAAATCCATTGTCCAAATATTTGCAAACTTAAACAATTCAAGTACTAGAACAAATTTCAAAATCTCCAAAACTCAACTTTGATCGAACATAAAATTTGAAGGATCAATATCCAAATAACTTCCAAATACCAAAAGATCCAAATGAACACAACTAACAGTTAAACAAAATCCAACATAAATTCCTAAGTCAAATCCTAATGATGACCATTCCTTAGCCTAGCCATCACTCCTCACCCGAACTAAGGGTACCTGAAAAGTAGTCAACAAATGGGAATGAGCTCACAGCCCAATAAGGAATATTAATGCAGTCCATGGATCAAACATTTCAAACTTACTTGCAAAATAGGAGATATTGTAATCAATCATTTTCATAAAGTTGTGAGTATATATATATATATATATATATATATATATATTTGCCAATACATTCAAAATTTCTAACTGTATGCATTTATTTCTGATTCAAACAATTTCAAATCAAATTCAATCAAAACATTCCAATAATTTATTTACTCTGGTCATCAAACATCAAAGGGTGCCTAGTTAGGTGGGACTTTTCAAATGGGTGGCTAGCCTTAAATTATTCCTTTAAGGTGGACAGAACCAAACACTACTAGTACTAGTAACCTCTAACCGAAACCCCTAGAGGCTGGGGTTCAAATCAGTTACATTCCCCACCAAGAAATGTAAAGGTTAATTATTATATCCCATTGACAAGGGCCAAAAGTCAACTATTATATCTAGTTGACAAGGGCCAAACAAACCAGAGTCAAATATTTATTTCATTTATTCAAATTTACAACCTATAATATCTCCACATTTATTTGTCAAAAACATAATATAAAATTCTAACATACTTTTCATGCAAAACAGGTTTGATCCATACATAAAACGGAATATAACCTCAAACGTTTTCAAATAATGTATATATATATATATAAATTGTTTCAAAAAAGAATTTAACAACTGCATTAATTTCCCTTACCTTAAAAGAAATCCTCAAAAACTTTGAAGAAAAATAATTCTGAAAATCTACTCTTCACCTAACAAAACATAAGAGGAACAATTATTACTATTTATCTAAAATTATAGGTTTGACAATCCTAAAATTTTAGGTATTCAAATTATTATTATTTTTTTTATATATTTATGAAAGGTAATTTAATCTATTCATATTTTAAAAATTCATAAATTTCTAATTCATATAAAATTGAATTTATTTATTTATTTTAAAATTTATTTCTTGGGACACAACTTAATTAAACTATAATTTATTTCAATAATTAATGTCTATGTTATTTATTAACTTACGCTCATAATTATAATATCAAAAAAAAAACTTTACTTCCTTTTTATTTAAAACTTCTATTCTCTCATTTTTATTTTTATTTTTAAACATAAACTTTATTCCCAACAATACTCCATTATTGCCAACAAACAATAGACATATATATATATTAATTAACAACACTCTTCCTCCGTACACACACCCATACCCCATATATATTATATTATTTTTTTCATTCTCCAATTCTAGTGTGGACACACGTCCTCCATTTTTTTTTTAATCCTTAAGCCATTCTCCAATTCCACAGTGTGCACACGCGTCTTCCAGGTTTTTTTTTTTTTTAAAAAAAAATTTAAGAATTTCCAATTTCCAACAATAAATCAAAATCTTAAATTTTCACTATTTGATATTAAAACGAATTAAAAAAAAAATAAAAATAAACTAACCCTAATCTAAATCGAAATCTTCACAGGAATTTTTTTTTTTTCTAAAAAAAAACTTAAGATCTTCCCAATTCCAATAATAAATCAAAATCTTAAATTTTCACTATCTGGTATTAAAACGAATTAAAAATAAATAAATTAACCCTAATCTAGATTTGGGGTTTTCAAAAAAAAAATATATCTAATGTGCTTCAAATTAACTAATGAATCTAAAATAATAATCTAGGGTTAGAATCTTACCTATAGAGGTTTGTTCTTCAGACCTTGAAATCTGACCTCAACTTCACGTTCTTTAGAAACTCTCTGCGAACAGGAATACGATTCAAAAAAGAACAGGAAGAAGAGAATTTTCTATTTATACCTAGGGTGTTATTCGTAAAATTACTTTTTCACCCCTCTTCCATTTTATTAAACTTATTTATTAATTAATTTAATATCATTATTAAGAATTTCCTAAATTACCCTTTAAAAAGAAAACTTGGGTGTTACATGGTAACTAACTGGTAAGTAGAGAGGGCCATGTGGGTGTGTATCTAAAAGTGCCTCTCACATGGAGAGTGGACCTAATTCCTCTATTTGTTTGTTTGTTTTTTATTTTGGTTGAGTGCTCCATGCAACATGGATCTCACCTTGCTTCGCCAACTAGTACTGCTTGATAGAAGTTGTTACACAGATCAGAAAATACAAAGTAAGAAGAAGAAGAATTGTCTTATTGTTTTTAAGAGTACATCGGTGTGGGTATTTATAAGCTAGGTAAGGTGGTTGGGTGAGTTGGTTTGGGAGTTGTTACACGGTTGTTCAGTTACAACTATGGGAGAGGAGGTTAGGTTAGAATATGTTTGGTTATCATCCCCCCTCAAGCTCATAGGCGGGGAGGTGACTGTGAGCTTGCTTCGTAAGCAACAAAATTGGGAAATAGACAGATGTTTGGTTAAAAAATCAGCAAGTTGATCAGTGGACGACACATAGCAGATTTGAAGCTCTTGTCGCAACACCTTTTCCCTGATAAAATGCAAGTCTAATTCGATGTGTTTGGAACGAGAATGAAAGACCGGATTGGCAGCAAGATGAGCTGCACTTTGATTATCACACCATAAGACTGGTGGAGAAGTGGGCAAGCAAAGCTCCTGAAGAAGAGACTGAATCCATACTAGCTTAGTCGTGAGAGAGACTAATCCTCGGTATTCATATTTAGCACTACTCTTGGAGACTAAGTGTTGTTTGGAGGAGGACCATGAGATGAGATTTGAGCCGAGGAAGACACAATATCCGCTGGTGCTCCGGCGATCATCCGGACAGGAGGCCCAGTCAGCATCACTATATCCCTGAAGCTCCATAGAAGTGGAAAGTTGAAAATGAAGACAAAGAGAGATGGTACCCTTTAAATAACGAAGAATGCGTTTGACAGCCAACCAGTGAACATCAGAGGGCTTGGCCATGAACTGACAAGCTTTGTTCCAGCAAAAGCAATATTAGGCCGAGTGAGAGTGACATACCGTAAAGCTCCCACTATACGACGATACTCTGAGGGATCTGGGAGAGGAACACCATCAGACTAAGATAATGTGCGTCCAAGGCTACCGGGTGTAGGGGCTGGTTTAACGGCCTCCATCTGAGTGCAGTGGAGCAAGTCAGCAATATATTTTTGTTGATTGAGATGCAAAACCGAGTCTTGCTGTTGAGCCTAAATGCCCAAAAAATATGATAAAGGGACAAGATCTCTGAGGGCAAATTTGTCATGGAGATAGGAAATGAAATAGGAAACCAGCTTGGGATTACTACCAGTAATCAAGATATCATCCATGTATACAAGAAGAATAAAAGTGTTAGAAGCGGTACGGTGAATGAAGAGAGAAGTGTCTGCCCGAGATGACTGAAAGCCATAATCAACGAATGCAACCCGAAGCTTCTGAAACCAAGCTCTAGGGGCCTATTTCAGGTCATAAAGAGCCTTGTGTAATTTGCAAACATAGTGAGGATATTGGGATGGACAAACCCTTGAGGTTGAGCCATAAAAACCTCCTCTTGAAGGTCCCCATTAAGGAATGCATTCTCCACATCTAATTGACAAATTGGCTATTGAAAGGAAACTGCCAAGGCAAGGATGAGGAGTATGGTGCAGAGTTTCACAACTGGACTAAAGGTGTCAAAGTAATCCACTCCCGGAGTCTGGGTGAAGCCTTGAGCAACCAGCTTAGCTTTATGCCTTTCTACTGAGCCATTAAGGAGATATTTTAACTTGTATATCCAACAACAACCAACAATGTGTGCTGAGGGCGGAGGAGGAACTAGACTCCAGGTGTGGTTGTGAAGAAGGGCCTGATATTCATGTTGCATAGCCTGAACCCAAGGTTCACTCTTAGAGGCCTGACTGTAAGTGTGAGGCTCACTTGTTGTCTGCATAAGAAAGCTCTTTTTCTTATGAATTCCATATTTTTCCCTGGTCACAACATGGCTTGTAATGGAGAAGAGTCTTGTGAAGGAGATACACCATTGGTTCCTTGATAGGTGATGTCAAAACGGTGATAACACTTTACAACGGTGTGTCCAAATTTACCACACAATTGGCATTGAGGGCGAGTAGGGAGGTGAGGAGGTCTGTGAGGAGCAGATGAGGAAGATTTGTTAGCAGGTCTGTTATGAGGTTTGTAATGGGGTCTGGTATGAGAAAATGGGACATGCTGGTGATTTCCTGAGTGATGAGATTGGAATCTAGGTTGATGAGGTTTGGGATGTTGGGTGGAAGGGGCAGCAGCTATGTGGGCAACCGCAAATGGCAGGTCTGTAGGTGAGGTATGCTGATGGTTTAAGCATTGCTCATGGGTAAGTAGAATGCTGTGGACGGAGTGGAGAGAAAGATCATCTTCACGGGCTGTTAAGGAGGCCACAATAGAATTGTATTCAGAACCCAGTCCTCCAAGAAGTTGCAGGATATGATCAGTTTCCTTAACAGGCTCCCCAATAGCAACAAGATTATCAGAAATAGTCTTGATCTTGAGAATGTATTCTAGCATAGGATCAGCCCCTTTCTTTCTTGTTTGAAACTCAAGACGAAGCTGTAGAATACGAGCCTTGGATGAGGCAGAAAGATTTTGTGCAGAGCCATCCAAGCATCATGGGAGGTTTGAAACCCAACGATTTGGCCCATAATATCTGGTGTTAACATGGAATACAACCAGCTAAGAACCATGCAATCGAAACGTCTCCATTGCACAAAAGCAGGATTGAGTTCGCCAGTATGGAGCTCCTGAGGCGGGCATGGCTTGGTGCCGTCGATATATTCTTCAAAGCCATTAGCGTAAGCTACATTTTCCATCTGGGTTTTCCAGAGAATGTAGTTGTTACGGTCAAGTTTGATTGGGAGGGCATGGTTAAGGGATAAAGAAACGGGGCTGGAGGCTGAAGAAGAAGGCAAATGAAGATCAGAAGAGTGAGTAGATGACGACATCTTGAAAGAAAAAAAAATCAAGAAAACAAAGCTAGCTCTGATACCATGATAGAAGTTGTTACACAGATAAGAAAATACAAAGTAAAAAGAAAAAGAATTGTCTTATTGTTTTTAAGTGTACATCGGTGTGGGTATTTATAAGCTAGGTGTGGTAGTTGGGTGAGTTGGTTTGGGAGTTGTTACACGGTTGTTCAGTTACAACTGTGAGAGAGGAGGTTAGGTTAGAATCTGTTTGGTTATCACTGCTTTGCCTCCTCAAGTTTTGAGCTGGCACACATTATGATTAGGATATTCGCAAAAGCATCAAAATTCAATTATAAGTTTCCATTATGTTGGTGCCTTAACCAACAAGCATAAGGGACCATTCAATATTGTGATGTTGGTTACTTGGGCTTTGGGGGGCTCAATGTGTGGGTGTTTTTTTTCATAATATCTCTGCCCATGCATCTACCAATATTTACTCCATAATGACTTTATTGCTTTCAAACTTTGTAAATTTTGTAAGTTAAAAGAGGAGGTTTAATTTACAAGCTAGCTAGTGTAGTAGGTTATTTGAGACAAGGGAAATTTTACTTGGAAATCAACTAGCCTCCTTTAATGTAAAACTAGGTTTTATGATCATAACAAACACAGAAAGGGTAGTGCCATGGCTGATGTAGACCCTCAATTTTGTCCCTTTAACACATGTCTTTAAATTCATTTTTAATGCTCCATAGTAACTCCTTGGTGGCCCATTACTACTCGTACAACTTACCTTTTTCCGAGTCACCTCGGAGACTTTGGTTAAGGGATTATCTGACCCTTTATCGTGATCCTTGGCAGTCTTGATTTAGACTTAGGCTTTTCTTGCTTCATTTTTAGGATAGCTTTTAGATACACTTGGCATTTAGGCACCCTTGGCCCAACCTTAGGCTCATTTAGGTTCACCTAAGCCCTTTTAGACGCACTTGGCCCATTAAGACTTTTTTTTAGCGTGACTTGTATGACTTGCATGGCCCGCATGGGGTTGACTATTTTATTTCATTTCATTATGTTTTACTTTATTTTTTTTATTTTATTTTAATCTTTGATAGGTTGTAAGATTGCTACCTTTTTTTTCATTTTTTTATTCTCTTTATTTTCGTTTTTTTTTTTTATTGTTTGGCAAGAGAATGGGGGTTACTATTCAAATCTCACTAAGGTATGTGCACTCAAAAAGGTAAGAAAAATATTTTGCGAGGGAAAAAGGAATTAATATGGCTGCATACATATGGAAATAAGAGATCCTAAAGGAGCATTCTGATTTTCGAAAAAGGAAAGGAAATAGAAGAAAGGAAAGTGGATTTTCTTTAGCATATTTGGTTTGAGAGGCTGATACAAATATAAGTGGAAAGGGAAAAGAAAGGTGCAAAGGAGGATCGTCTGAAAGGAGGAAGAGAAGAGAGGGACTTGGAATACGTATAGAGAGGGAGAAGATTGGTGGACGGAAAAAGGTTTGGGGAGCAGATTTCTCAATCGGGAAAAGGTGCAGCAGCCTGGAACTAAGCAATTGGAGAGGAGAACGTTCAGGTATGTTTCCAAATTTTTTCTATATCACTATTTAGTTTCAATCTTTCCTGACTTCTTAGTTTTCTGAAGATTCATTCTTATCGTTTGGTGTGGACGCAAGGGCCACAATTTGATTAGTTGAGACTGGTTTGCTTGCATGTTTATGCTATTTCAATATTCCTTTTAAGATCTTTGGTTCCATCCGAAAGCAATCTGAATATAAGTTTACCTTTGAATTTGATGCTATGGGTCTTCCCCCCATTTATGTCCCAATCTGGTTTTAAAATACCCACCGACTGCCTTATTTTCCCCTGTTTTCTTTTCTTTTCTTTCTTGGTCTTTTTGCGTGCTTCTGTATCTACGTTTCTTCACTTTCTTTACCTTGGTATTCTCGGATATGGAGACCATGAGCATTCCGAGAAAGTTGGGAACCTGATAAAGGCTATGTAAAACGGGTTTTCTTGGAGTTAAACATATGCAGAGGTTACCATAGTTCTTGAGGGTTCTTAGTTCATGGCATCGCTCATTCCACCCGGACGGAAATTCTCACCAATTCCACCCGGATGTCTCACATCCGGAATTCTGCCTGGCCAACGTTCCACTCTCTCCGGATGTCTCACAACCGCCATTTTATCCGGCCAACATCCCACTTTATCCGGATGTCTCACAACTACCATTCTATCCGGCCAACATCCCACTCTCTCCGGATGTCTCACAGCCGCCATTCTATCCGGCCAACATCCCATTTTCTCCGGATGTCTCATGGTCGCAATTCTATCCGGCCGACATCCCACTCTCTTCGGATGTCTCATAGCCGCCATTCTATCCAGCCAACATCCCACTCTCTCCGGATGTCTCACAGCCGCCATTCTATCCGGCCGACATCCCACTCTCTCCATATGTCTCACAGCCGCCATTCTATCCGACCAACATCCCACTTTCTCCGGATGTCTCACAGCCGCAATTCTATCCGGCCGACGTTCCACCTTCTCCTCTATTCGCTTCTTTGATTGAGAATTATTGTTTTAAATTGAATTTTTGAATCATTGTTCAACTAAACATTCTCAACTTTGAAAATTTCATCTTTAGACCTTCTCTAGGCAATAAAATCCAGACTTCAACACCCTTTTGCTGCCATTTTCCTTCTGGCACGCGTTTTCACTGTTTTATTTGATTTTCTTGATACCAAGCATGAACAAACTTCATGATTCCAAACAATGGAATTCATTGAATCAGTTCGTACAAAAGTAATATGGACTTTGGTGGGTGGTCCTACATTCTTGATATCTTCACTAATATTGATTTTAAAGATGATCGTTTGGTATTTAATTGATTTTTGATTCTTCTTGATGATATACATGAATTTGTTTCGTATTTATTGTTGAGATGCTCTTGATTCCCATAGAGGAGTACTAGCTTGCTATCCAGGTACGCTCTCTTCTCATCTATTTTTTAGAACTCTATGGACTTGTATGCCATTGATGACCATATCCATATTTGATGTGATTCTTGGGTGTTTAAATATCTATTAGATTTGCCCGGATAAGACATATGTTGTGTGATAGATTTCTACACTAACTCTTATGTTTTATGATAGCGCTTGAGAAGTCATTCAGGTACGCACTTCGACTCTCTCTTATGGTTTGTTTTCTTGTTAGGCATGCAATATTTGAAATCACCTAGTCTACTTAGGTATCCATAATTAACTGATTAATGGCCACACTTCCCTTAACTTTGTTAGTAGAGACCTTTATAGGGCTTAAAGGGGTGCTACCTTTTAAAGGTACCTTCCCAATAAGTAACCTGATCCCCGGACACAGACTTGGGTTTTTCACAGACATGCTTTTTCCAAGAATTATGGAGTCATTTTTTTTAGGGTTTTATTTCTTGTGTTTATTTTCCCTTTCAAAAATAAATTAAAATAAGTGGCGACTCCGAATTTTCCAAAAATTAATTTTTCACAAATAAAAAGCGAGTCTCGCCGATCGAGTGGGGGCGCACGTGAAAAATGCGGGTCCACAGCTGAATTGAAAAAGATGTATTGCTTGGAAAAAGAGCTAAACACATCAACTTTGGCAATCCTCAAGGATTGTGATTGAAAATTGTATCTGAAGAGCATTATTCTGCCTTCACAAACAGGTAATTAGAGGACACATTGAAGGATCCTAATCATGAAATTTGGTTGATTATTTGATGACATGACTGCATATGCTCATAATCGAGGCTCCATAGATATTAAAAAGTACGGTATCATAAATAAATTTATATATCTCTCCACCATGCTTCATGTCATTCATCATTTTATCTTTTCAATAAGTTTTAAGCTAAAAGGGGGGTGGTGGGGTCCAATTTATGTTTAGTTTATTCATAATGGCCGCTTGAGAGTCTAGATTAGCCATTAATCGTATCTTGGAAAATCTTAAAAGCTAAAGAAAGAACATATGAGAAAGAAAAAGCATGCATATTTGACCACATCATAAATGCATTAACCGATCCTCCATTCCATGGATGACCACCCAATTCTCAAAAAGATAATGTGGCTTCCAATGTGGAGGGTTGAAAGCTAAAGCAAAAAAAGAAAGTTGTCCAAAGATTAATTGGCATAAAGCAATGTTTCAAAGGGGTATGGGCGGCTTGAAGGAATTTCTTTTATATTTTTTTTCCCCGGTAATTTAATAACAGTGTTAGGAGTGATGGCCGTGAGGGAGACAATGAAATATACTTGATTGTTGTTGATTTCATTTTTCACATGAATGGGTTTTTTTTATCCAATCATCTCATCTATCAACTCTTAAAAAACTGGTTTCTGATTTCACGTGTTTTATTTTATGTCAATGAAGTCTCAGGCTGGTGGTTTGGCGTCTGGAACTTTGCAAAATCCATGATGGTGACATAAATCCTAAAACTCATTGAGCTTTTTTAATTTGGATGTCAGGTATATGATGCTTTAAAAATAAGTAAGGAATAGTCTGAAAATCAAGGCTTAAATAGCAATATATTTCCTTGTAGATAGATAAGAATGTCTATAAGTGTGTGTAGACATCACTATGTAATAAGTTGTCTCAGCTAAGATATGTCTTTCCTTTGGTTCTATGAGGATTTATGAGAGTTACCGGGGGATCTTTATGTAATCTCCATATTGTTTGTCACCATTTTCTAAAATGAAGAGAGATTGATTAATATATTTTTTTAGTTGGCCATATTTTGTTCTCACTACTTATTGATTGGATGTGACTACTTCCGTTAAGTCCTTATCATGTTTTCAAGACAACTTTAGGCTTTATTCATATTTGGATTGGGTTTATATTTTTAGTCATCCAATTCAAGGCAAGTACTGATTTGGTATGGTCTACGTACAAGCTTTTTGGGAGATTACTAATGCTAAAAATTATGATCAAAAGTTACCTTTGTTTCTATGTGGTTTAGGATTTTTTTAACTCTTTTTTTGTGTTATTTCTAAATTGGAGTTTTATTCTAAAAAGAATCTTTGTAATGTTTTTAAAATGTTAAAAACTCTCCTAATTGATTATTTTAGTTTTTGAAATGTATTATATTTGAGAAAACTTTCATAATGGAAGTTATAAGATTTTTCAAATATAGAAAGGATTTGTTTTTATTGAAAAAGGTGTCTGACTTGAAAACAATCTAATGGAGAGAAAATAAAATTCTCTTGAAGATATATTATACTCTATATGTGTGTGTGAGCACGCGTGTGCAATAGTCAGTCTATGGATATGACTCTTGAAAAAGAAAATGAAAACCTAATTAAACATAGGGGTTGGGGATGACTACTAAACCTGAAATCACAAAGAATAGAAGCAAAGGAGTCCAACTTCCTCTCAAATACAATGCGTGAGCTACACCTATTAGAAAGTATTTTGCAAATCTAAAAAGCTACTTAAGTGTTTTGGCATATATAATGGTTCTAAGAAATCATAAAACATGGTATGATGTGCATACTGAACTGAAAGATAAATTGTTGGGGGACTACATTCAGGTGTGTAACATT
>JBAPGN010001556.1:0-20434 GCA_037355405.1 Vitis amurensis | reverse complement strand
TTAGTCACGGTTGTAAACGAAGTCAGCACCTGGGGTCAACCATCTTCTCCAATAATTCATTCTAGCATTGGAATCCATACTTGGTTTTGGCCAACCAAACTGATGCCAGCTTCGTACCCAAAAATTATTGCGTTTTCTCAATACAAAACCAATTCTTTTCCACTTGGTGTTTGAATTTTGCACGCCTTACCTATCATTGTTCCTGAATCATCACTCACTTTCTCTACAACCAACAACATGGCTCGGCTTTTAGTTGGGGAGCTGTCCTCTCCGCTTCTCTTCAAGTTCTATTTGATAGGTTGGCTTCTCGCGAGGTTGTGAGCTTCATCCGGGGGCAGAAGCTCAGTGATGCTCTCCTGAAGAAGTTGGAAAGGAAGTTGCTGGTCGTCCATGCAGTGCTCAACGATGCTGAGGTCAAACAATTTACAGATCCATATGGAAAGTGGCTGGTCTTGCTTATGCTGGTATGATGCGGAGGACATATTGGATGAGATCGCCACAGAGGCTTTGCGACACAAGATGGAAGCTGCGGAGTCCCAAACCAGCACAAGTCAGGTGGGTAACATCATGGACATGTCTACCTGGGTTCATGCCCCATTTGACAGTCAGAGCATAGAGTCGAGGGTGGAAGAGATCATTGATAGACTTGAAGATATGGCACGAGACAGAGCCGTCCTTGGGTTGAAAGAAGGTGTTGGCGAGAAACTGTCACAAAGGTGGCCTTCTACTTCTTTGGTGGATGAATCTCTTGTCGTATGCAGGGATGATTGAAAAACTAGAAGATCGATTGAACAGTGTTGTCTGATAAGCAGGGATGAGATGGTGTGATTTCCATAGTGGATGCGCCTGGCAAGACACAAACTTGCTCAGCTTCGTATAAATGACCCAAGGGTGATGAACACTTCATTGAAGTGCAGGTGTTGTGTTTCCGAAGAATTTGATCCTATTAGAGTTACAAAACAATCTTGGAGGAGATTACTTCATCCACTTTCGAGACAAATAACCTAAATCAGCTTCAAGTTAAACTGAAAGAGAGAATTAATACGAAGAAATTTCTACTTGTCTTGGATGATGTTTGGAACGAGGACTCCAGTAACTGGGCTATGCTACAAACTCCACTCAAAGGCGGGGCAAAGGGAAGCAAGATTGTTGTAACGACCCGCAGCACCAATGTTGCAGCGGTTATGCGCGCTGTTTATTCTCATCGTCTTGGTGAACTATCCTCTGAAGATTCCGTCTGGTTAGGGAAACTCGCATTGAAAATGGAGACTCGAGTGCATATCCACAACTAGAAGCAATTGGTAAGAAGATTGTGGACAAGTGCCAAGGTTTGCCACTAGCTGTAAAAGCAGTGGGGGGCCTTTTACATTCTGAGGTTGAAGCGAGGAAATGGGATGATATACTAAACAGCCAAATATGGGATTTGTCCACTGGTACAGTTCTTCCTGCATTGAGATTGAGTTACAATTATCTGCCTTCACATCTAAAAGCAATGTTTGGCCTTATTCCAATTTTTCCCAAGGATACGAATTGAGAAAAGAAAGCTAATTTTATGGATGGCTGAAGGTCTTTTAAAGATCAAAAGCAAAAGAATAATGGAAGAGGTAGGTGACATTGTACTTTCACAGCTTTTATCGAAGTCATTTTTTCAAAATTCGGTTAGGCAAAAGAATAACACACTTTATAATGCATACCTATTCATGACTTGGCTCAACTGGTTCTGGAGAATTTTCTGTCAGTGGAGGATGGCGGGTATGCCAAATCTCAGAAAAAGCTCGTCATGTATCATATTTCCTAAAGAATATAAACCTTGATGATATGGAACACTTTCTGAATTAAGTGTGCGAACATTTTTTTTATCAGTGGGGTTTTTACGGATTGGCTACTTAAGTATAGGTTCTATACCATCTATTATCGGGAAATTAAGTGCTGCGGTTGTTGTGTTTGCGTGACATATAGGATTGTTAATGGCCCCATTCAATTGACAAGTATACAACATTTGCGCTACTTGGATCTCTCTAATTCTTCGATTGAAAAATTGCCTACACAATATACTTGTACAATTTACAAACATTGATATTGTCAAGTTTTGATCGTATGAATTGCCTTCAAGAATGAAAATTGATTAATTGCGTGTATCTGACATTGTGATCCCACTAAGAGAGATGCCAAGTCATATTTGGCCATATTTAAAATGTTTGCAAAACTATGAGTTATCTTCAGTGTGGGCAAAAGATGGGTGGGGATTGGAGAATTGAAAGAACTTTCAGATATAAAGGGAAGCACTTAAATTTCCAAAGTTGCAGAATGTGAAATGTTGGCAGGAGCAAGAGAGCCAATTTGAGGACAAGATGTACATGGAGGAGTTAGTGTTTGAACTGATTGGAAGCAGTATATTATACAAGATGGAAGACATAATTGATAATCTTTGGCCACATACAAACCTTAAAGAGACTCTCTTTAATTGTTTGGTGTTCGAGATTTCCGACATGGGTAGCAAATCCTTATTCTCTAATGCTACAGACCCTAGAGCTTCGTATTGTGAAAATGCTCATCATTCAACCACTTGGGCAGCTACCCTCTCTTAAACACTTACGGATCTTCAGGAATGAAAGGAATAGAGAGGGTGGGCAGTGAGTTTTATCAAATTATGGGACTGTCTTCCTTCCCTTGCAGTCTAAGCCTTCCTCCCATCCTTAACAAACGTCTAACATTTGAGTGCAGCCACAATGGAGGAACAATGACTCATATTGGAAATAAAGTGAGCCATCGAGAACAAACACCCAAATAGTTGGAGAGACATGTCTCCTTTGCTCTCACACTCATAATACTTATGATGTAATTCAAGCAGCTGCGCGACCATATATTATATCCGTGACTTGAGTCGAGGAACTGGAGCTAATATCCCAAAATAATCAAGCACACTCATCCTGAAGAAACTCGAAGAATTCGCATTGAAATTATTCCAACTCAGTCTATAAGTAGATTGGTGGGATCGTCCTCTCGATTAATGCGAATACTTCAGGAAGGGATTCAAGCCCATGTTTCCTGCAAAATTCTTAGTACTAATTTTACTAAGAAATAGCGCAACTCCGATTGGGTAAGGGGGGGTTAAAGGTATGGACAGTATAGTGAAAAGACGAGGCTAGATCAGCGAGTTTCTATATCTTGTGACTCTTTCAATACTCTCTATGCAGCACAGTTAAGAGTTTTCAAACCGATTGTGCATGATTGAAGCACCCAGGGAGTGCATATCAACCACACCATCAGTATTTAGGAATGAGTAAAATTCCTTGTTGGACATCTCATAGAGTGGAGACCCTTCTCTGAGAGGAGTCTCCACAAACATGCCATTTCTCAGATGAGGTATTAGAGCGCGAAATATCATGACTGCTATATGGATGTCTTAGTGACTAGATCCAAAACCAATATGTGATTCCCAATAGCCGCTCTTGAGGGGATTAGCATAGTTATTGCTCCCGTGGAGCGGTTCTAAATTCTTCCTATTTGAATCCCAATGATAGTGAGCTTTCCTACCTCTCCAAACAACAGAAATCATCATCTTCTCTGTTAATATGCCGGGGACTGTCACTACTCCAACTGCGTAGATATGTTACCCACTGAGAGTATGTTTGAATTTAACGTGTGAGGTTTGAAGAGCAGTGAAAGCCACTAGCTGGGCCTTTTCAACTTGCAATTCTCCCCCAATCGGCCGATCATCATTCACTGAATTGAGGGAAGACTCGAGTGAAGCACAAGCAGCTGCGGAACATCATCAATTTCGAGTTCGTCAGGATCGAAGCTGTTTGGTAATATTCCCAGTGAGTTTGGGACATTCACTCGTATACCAAAGCCCTGGAGACCAAGGGAATTTCTCCACGTCGCTCCACAAACTCTCTCCAATTGTGCATGCACTCAAATGTTTAGCAGTTTTAAGGATGGGAAAGGAAGCGCTAAACTGCAATGAGGAAAGAAGCATTCCCATAATTGATAAAACTCCACTTGCCCACCCCTCTTCTTTCCTTCATTCCTTGAGAGATCCGTAAGTGTTTCAATGAGAGTTGTAGCTGCCCAAGTGGTTGGCAATGGATGGAGCAATTTTCACATACCGAAGCTCTAGGAAAGGGTCTTGGAGATTAGAGCTAAAGGATTTGCTACCCATGTCGGAAATCATCGAACACAAACAATTAAATAGAGAGTCTCTTAGGTTTGTATGTGGCCAAAGTTATCAATTATGTCTCCATCTTGTATAATAGTCACCTGCTTCCCCAATCAGTTTCAACACTAACTCCCCATGTACATGCTTGTCCTTCAAATTGGGCTTCTCTTGCATCCCTTGCCACATTTCACATTCTGCAACTTTGAAATTCTAAGTGTTTCCCTTTATATTGAAAGTTCCTTCAATTCTCCAAATCCCCACCCACTCTTTGCCCCGACAATGAAAATAATCTCAAGTTTTGCAAACATTTTAAATGGCCAATATGACTTGGCATCTCTCTTCAGATGGTTATCACAAATGTAAGATAACGCAAAATTAATCAAATTTTCCAATTCTTGAAGGCAATCATACAGATTTTCAAACACATTTGACAAATATTCAATGTGTGAAATTGTACAAAGTACATATTGATGTAGGCAATTTTTTCAATCGAGAATTAGAGAGATCCAAGTGCGCAAATGTTGTAATTGTCAATTGAATGGGGCATGTAACAATCCTATAGCACGCAACACAACACCCGCAGAGCACTTAATTTCCGATAATAGATGTATGAGAACTCTATACTTAAGAGCAATCCCGTAAAACCCCCACTGAATAAAAAATAGTTCGCAAAAACACTTAAATTCAGAATTCCATTATCTATCAAAGGTATTATATTCTTTAGGAAAATATGTAAATAGAACGAGTCTATTTCTTTGAGATTTGGATACCCGACCATCTCCAAACTGACAGGAAAATTCTCCAGACACCAGTTGAACAGCCAAGTCAATGATGAAGGTCAGCATTATAAAGTTGTTTTCCTGTTTGCGCTAACGAATTTTTGAAAAAAATGACTGTACGATAAGAAGCTCAGTGAAAGTACATGTCACCTGACCTCTTCCAGTTCTTCTCTTTGCCTTTTTGATTCTTGTGTAAAAGACCTTCAGCCCATCCATAACAAAATAGTTCTCTTTCTTCAATTCGTAGTCCTTGGGAAAAATTGAGCAATAGGCAAAACATTGCTTTAGATGTGAAGGAGATAATCTTAACTCAATCTCATGCGGAAGAACTGTAACCCACGTGGACAAAATCCCATATTTGGCTGTTTAGTATATCATCCCATTTCCTGCGCTTCAACCTCAGAATTGTAAAATTGCCCCCACCCACCTCTTTTACAGCTAGTGCGCAAAGCCTTGGCACTTGTTCCACAATCTTCTTACCAATTGCTTCTAGTTGTGGATATGCACTCGAGTCTCCATTTTCAAATGCGAGTTTTCTAAACACAGACCAGGAATCTTCAGAGGATAGTTCACCAAGACGATGAGAATAAACAGCAGCGCATAACCGCATGAACAATTGGTGTGCGGCGTCGTTTAAACCCAATCTTAGCTTCCCATTTGCCCCGCCTTTGAGTGGAGGTTTGTAGCAAGCCGTTACTGGAGTCCTCGTTCCAAACACATCAAGACAAGGTAGAAATTTCTCTTCGTAATTAATTCTCTCTTTCAGTTTAACTTGAAGACTGATTAGGTTTATATTGCTCGAAAGATGGATGAAGTAATCTCTTCCAGAACTTGTTTTTGTAACTCTAATAATAGGATCATCAATAATCAGAGAAAACACAATGCTTCAAATCGAAGTGTTCCATCACCCTTGGGTCTAATTATATAGAAGCTGAGCAAGTCGTGGTCTTGCCAAAACCGCCCATGCCCACTATGGAACACACCATCCATCCCTCCGGCATTATCAGACAACACCTGATCAAATCATCTTCTGTTTTTCACTCATTCCCTGCCATAGGACAAGAGTTCATCCACCAAAGAAGTAGAAGGCCACCTTTGTGACAGTTTCTCGCCAACACCTTCTTTCAACCCAAGGACGGCTCTGTCTCGTGCCATATCTTCAAGTCTATCAATGATCTTCTCCACCCTCGACTCTACCTCTGACTGCAAATGAGCATGAACCCAGAGTAGACCATGGTCCATTGATGCATTACCCACCTCACTTGTGTTTTTGGTTTTGGCGACTCCGCAGCTTCCATCTTGTGTCGCAAAGCCTCTGTGGCGATCTCATCCAATATGTCCTCCGCATCATACACAGCCTCTTTAAGCAAGACCAGCCACTTCTTCACATATGGATCTGTAAATTGTTTGACCTCAGCATCGTTGAGCACTGCATGGACGACCAGCAACTTCCTTTCCAACTTCTTCAGGAGAGCATCACTGAGCTTCTGCCCCCGGATGAAGCTCACAACCTCGCGAGAAGCCAACCTGTCAAATAGAACTTGAAAGAAGCGGGAGGAAGATTCCCCCAACTAAAGCCCCAGCCATGTCTGTTGGTTTGTAGAGAAAAGTGAGTGATGAATCAAGGAAAAATGAAGGTAAGCGATCCAAAATCAAACCACCAAAGTGGAAAAGATTGGTTTGTATTGAGAAAATGCAATAATTTCTTGGTAGCGAAGCTGGCTCAGTTCTGGTTTGGGCCAAAAGCAATATGGGATTCCAATGCTAAGAATGAATTGATTGGAGAAGATGGGTTGATCCCCAAGGTGCTGACTTCGTTTTACAACCATGACCACCCACCCAACCCACCCACCAGAAAAAAGGGTAGGAAATAAACGATTTACTCTTACTTACATTTAGAAGAAGAATTACGTGCAAATTGGCCCCTGAATAATTTATGAAAAGTTCATAAATATTTCCAAAAAATAAAAAGAAATTAAGAAGTTTAATTTATTTGGCAGACAACTAGAAAATGATTTATATGTGTATATGGTGTAATTATTTTATAAAGAGTCTTTTTAATTTATTTCTCAAGTTAAATAATTTTTTTTATAAAGTTCAGGTTTTTCCATCACTTGTGTGATCCAAATGTTCTGATAAGTGGGTAGAGTTTGTTACGTTTGAATCCTAATGGAAAAAGAAAAAAAATTGCCTTGAAAGATTTTTCAAAAATTTCCCATGCTTATCAATTCTTCACAACTTTTTGTTTGGGAAAACTTATTTGTTTTACCATTTGTCTTAATGGTTTCTAAAAATTATTTTGAAGTATAAAGAAAAAAAACATTGTTTTTTAGATCATATTTAGTAATTTTTTAAAATAGTTCTGAAAAATAATTTTTAAGAATAGTTTTTGCAAACTATTCTATAATGTTTTGTAGAACAAAAGTTTTTTTAGGAACTTGACATATTTTAAATGTGTTTTAAAAATCATTTTTATATTTAATGCTTTATTTTTAATCATACGACATATTTTATAAAACAAGTGAAAACAACTAAAAGACATTCGTCTAAAAAAACAAAAAATAGTTATTATGGCTAGTCAATAATATATATTTTGATTTTTTTTGTTTTGTTTGGAAAAAACAGAATAACTAATTTAAAAATAGTTGTCAATCAAACCCCTAGATGTTTTAGAAAATAACTTTGACAAAGTTTTTAAAAATGAAAAATGAAAAAACTTGTTGAATAATTATTTTAAAAATAGTCTTTTTGTTTTTGTTTAAAAAACATTGCCAAATTGCAATTTATTATAATATAGATTAAATTTAATTTAATTCAAATTTTAAAATGAAAATAGTTTATAATTACATATAAATTATAATAAAATCATAAATTATATTGTTTATAAAAAAAATTATTATTTTAGTCTATGTTAGAAATATAAGAATATTAACATCTTCTTAATTGTCTTGCTTAAAAATAAATAATAATAATTTTTAATAATATTTTATTTAGAATGAATAATGAATAAAGTTCAACTTTTTTAACATGTAAATAAGTAAAGTTTTTTCATTGTTATATTCATTAGTAATGATCACTATATAATATTTAAATATTATTGATTTAATAAAAAAATAAATTATTCAATTTCTGATTCAAAAACTATTATTAATATCTTTTTAAATCATCTAAGAATAAAATTATTAAATTATTATCTTCTTAATTTATAATTTATTTTTACCTAAATTTAAAAATATATTTTTAATAAAAATTTTGTGAAATTTTTTCTAAAGTTAATGTATCAAAATTCTTAAAATCTAGCAGAATCCAAAAGAGACGTGGTTGGATTCAGGAAAGTAATTAAGAAAAGTCTTTTTCTACCCATTTAATACATGAATTATAAAATTCTTTCAATAAAAATAAGTTATTTACTTTTATCTTTTTTTTACAAATAACTAAGTTTCCAAGGCAAAGGATGATAGAAAACACATGGTTATAAAATAATTATAATAATAGTTTCTAATTTTTTATCAACCATTTAATAAAAATCATTCTTATGAAGTAGAAGTGGTTTTTAATTATTGAATTTCTAAATTTATTATATTAAATAAATAAAATTAAGAAAAAATCAATTTCATATCCATCAATTAAAAAATGCATTTTGATTTTAGATGTAATTCTCTAAATAAATTGAATAGACTTTTTATTTTAAAATATTTGTTTAAAAGATAATTTTTGCCAGATAGAAATTATTAACACAACAAAGAATCTTTTATGTTTCATAAATTGGTAAATATGAAATAAAAAAAGTTCTAAATTTAAAAAAAAAAATAGGGGAGGCTAAATAAGAGAGAGAAAGAGAGTGGAGAGGAGAATGAGAGGGAGGTGAGAGTAGCACATTAATTTTTTAATTTGATATCAAGGGTATTGTGAGGAATTTCTGGAAAGGTAACGACATCCTTCTCCTCAATTTCTATTCCATCATGTTTTTAGGTTTATAGGGTTGATTATGAGGATCTTGGTTAATTATCAGTTCTTCAACGTTTACCTCAAAATATAGATTCTCCCTATGTATGTATTCATATTTTAAATAATATTGATATAAAAATAAAAAGGAAGACAAAATTAGATAAATACATCTATTTTTATTTACTATAAATTTACATAATTTTAATAATCTAAAATGCAGATTATAATTATTACTAAAATTTGTATCCTCTAAAATTGGTCCTCAATAAGAAACCGGTTACAAGTGTTTTCCATCAAATCAATGGTCATGATTAATATGTAAATCCCAATGGTCAGAAATCTTAATTTTGGTACAACAGACCACAATTTTCCGTATAATATAAAATGTTAACCAAGATGATTACTTTAATGTGTATTTTGGTCTCATCCATATTTTACACCGTTCTTATTCAATTAATACACAGTGTATTAAGGACTTTTAACCCTTATCAACAAAATAGACTCCTAAAGCATAATTCTCCCTCCTTTCCTTCTGGATGACCAAAAAGGCAACTTTGAATTCCAATTTTCATGCGTAGACCCTGTGCCTCACCCTTGTTACAGGCCGCAGCTCTTAATCTTAATCTTATGGGGTAAGAACTATGAAAGTAAAGCATATAAATGGAAAGTGGGGTGGTGGATGAGGTTAGGTCGGCCTAATAATTGTTAAGGAAGGCAAGTTGCTTATCTTCAACAGACCTGGTTAATCAAAGTCAATGTCTAATTTAATTGTGCATGCAAGTGGAGAAAGGCATTGGTGCAAGAGCATGAAATTAGCCAAGTTGCTTATCTTCAAATGTCGGCTAGACGAGAGAAGCATGATTTTGGCAAATATAAGGAGAATATATCCAAGAAGCATGTATCTCCAAGCCAATGAAAGGTCCATGAAAAAAGAAGATGGAGTAATTAAAATGTTCCATGAAGTAATTGCATAAGATATGTCTTTGCTGCTGTCTTCAGGTACAGAGAGCTAGCCTTCACAATTTGATCACCTTAATTGATCAAAGCTTATCAATTCCAAAACCTTCTTCAGTGCCCCTTAAGGCTACCCTTCACTGTTCATACAAAAAGAATTATGCTATGCTCTAATACATGCTTATAAAAATATAAATCTTAGATTTCTTCATAAAAGCATATTAATTATAGGACAAAGTATGCATACTTTTGATTTGTATGTAAGTAATTAGAATTACTTTTTGAATGTCCAAAATTATTCTAAATAGAAAGATTTATTAAATAATTTAAAACTAGTTATGTCATCACTTAATTTAGAATTCAGTTTACTTAGCGAAAGAATTCTCAAAATAAGTCATTTTTATAGAAAAATAGTTAAAGTTATGACTCATAATGCATTAGTTTTGGTCTATCTATTATTTTAATAGTCCATAGACTATATATTTTGAATTTCAAATTATTTAAAAAATGAGTAAAACTCGAGATAAATTCCCCGAATGCAAGGTCTTGCTGTTTGAAGTTCATCTCTATAAGAAAAATTATAAAAAAATAATAATTATGTGCAAAAAAAAGAAACAATATACTTATTTTTAGGACCAATTTTTGTCCATAAATTTTTTACTAATTGGAAGTACGTTTTGAGTTTGAGTATTTTTAAAACTTACTAGACGTGCTAATAAATGTGAAATTAACTTTTTCTGATGTCAGAGTATTCTATTGATCAAGAAAAGAAATTGGAAAAATATGATTGCTAGTAGAAAAGAAAACAATAGGTCATTTATGAATTAATTTATCCATAACTTTCTTATGTTAGTTTGGATTAATATTTGAGTTTTAAATTTTTTATAAAATACTACACTTTTATTTATTTATTAAATTGATGTATTTAACAAATTGAAGTATATTGTGTGTAATTGAAAAAAGTGCGAAAAAATTACCAATTCTATGTAAAAAGAGAATTTAGAGTTATTTTAGATCAAACTTTATCATAATTTTTTGTATAAATTAGATCATCTATTGAGCGTTTTAAATATTTTTAAAAAAATACTGAGACCTTAATGAATCTAATGCATTAAGTCTTGTTAGATTTAAAGTTATCTTGTCTCGATAAAAAACTAAAACAAAAATATGTGAAGAAATACTAACAAAGTATTCAAATTGAAGTTTAGTTTGTGAATTCTAGTATGATTAGATCGATTTTGAGATTCCATGATTTTCTAGTACGCAATTATATAAGTTTTCAGTTTCAAATTATTTTAAAAATTAATGAACTTTTATGTAATGAAGTAATTATTTAATTTAAAATCTATTTGCCTAACGAAAATTTAAAAGAAATTAAGAAAAATGCGTGTAATTTTAAAAACAAATCATATTTGAAGATTGAATGAAAGAAAAAATATTTTGTATTTTACCTTATTTTCTTTATATGACTTTATTTATTTATTTTTTATTTCTTTGTATTTTCCTTTTATTTTTAAAAACTAATAAAAACAACTTTTATTTATTCTAAAAAAGTAATTTATTTCTTTATTTTTTTCCCACTTGTTTTTAAAACACCGTTCAATAAAAATAAGACCTAACAATAATGAAATTTTAAAACCAATTCTATGTATTTTAAAAATATAAAAACCGTTTTAAATTAATGGCCAAATAGACCCTTAGTGCGAGATTTTTTTTTTTTTAAATTGTTTAATAGTATCTTTGGCAAAGTGTTATATGTGTAATAAAAAATAAATAAAAGTAATTTTTCATATTTTTAAAGTAATTTGGAAAAATTTAACAAATTCTGTAACTTATTTCTATAAAGAAGCACTTCTAAGCACTAGAGACTATTTCCAACTATTGAAGGATGAATATCTAAAGCTGCACATTCAGTGCATCTTCCATGCCGATGAGGTGCCACCTCCCACATGACCAATATGAAGGTATTTGGATTTTCCACAACCTCATTTGGGAGATGATGTAATTTATGCTAGTGTTGATAATAGTTTGGCCAATTTCTCGTGCTAGATGTTCTATTAATACTCAAAGAGGAACATAACTTTAAAATATGTACTTGTTGTAGTTACAAGGCTGAAAAGAAATACTATCAATTGGGTGTTAAACATTTTTTTATGAAAGGACTGACATGCCATTTAAGTTTTAAATATCATTATGATTAATAATTTTATGAGAAAATTGATAACTAATTGTCCCTTGATGGAAAGTAAGATAATGGGTATATCTAAACTAGTCCTTCCTCTACCTAGAATAGAGATGCCGGTTAAGATTAAAAGGGTCAAGAGAGTTGGTAGAAAGTTGATCCACAATCAAACCACCAAACTGGAAAAGATTGATTTGTATTGAGAAAATCCAATAACTTGTTGGTAGTGAAGCTGGTTCAAATCTGGTTTGGTCAAATTAAGCAACTTTGGATTCCAATGCTTGAATGAGTTGTTGGATTGAGAAGATGGTAGACCCCAGTGCTGACTTCGTTTACAACCACCCACCCACAAAATAAAAGATGAAGGAAAAACAAGTTGAGAAATAGTTTGAGATTGGCACCTCGAATTCTCAATGAAATTACTTGTAATCTGATCAGACTCATTTTAATACAGAATTCATCAACTTTGTTTAGTGGGAAAAATATTTTTATAAAAATTTAAATTTTTTATAATTAAATAAATTAAAATAACAACTTTATCATATGAGCAATTATTTTTCCAAGGGTTGTGTATATAATTTCTCAGTCTAAAATTTAATTAAAATAATTTTCAAAACAAAAATCTCCCTGCGCTGGGCCCCTAGTTGCTGTACATTATATACTTGACGCATACCACAACAAACAAGAAGATAAAAGTAAGAGAAACAAGAACGACCCAGTTATTTCAAACGCTACTCAGCCTTAACATTCTTCACCTAACCATCCACCTGTTTTTCTTTTCTTTCCGTTCTTTGAAAATAAATAATACAAGTATTCTGTTGGTGTATGTGTTAAATTAGATAAAAATCTACTTTAACTCAATCTGGATTCAGCATTAGACCTCTTCGCTACATATCAGAAAGGATCGGACACGTCAAGCATGGCTCCTCTGACACCAGCTTTACATTAGGACATTAACCAAAGGATGAACTCCAACTATTTGAGACGCCTATGTCGCATACTTTCTCCTCAGGGGGTCTTTCAGTATAGTAGATGACCACTCATCACAATGCTGAATTGTCGCCATTCATGTACTTTCTTACCCATGATGAGTTGCCATACAGGGCCGGGTGTTGGTGGATTACTAATAATCACGTCAAAACACCTTTAACCAGGTGGGATTGCAATCATACCAAGCAACGACCTGTCAACTTCCGATTGCCAGTGCTTGTTATTGTGCAAAAAAATCTGGACACAGTTGATTTGTGCATCTTGACTGGTTTACACTGTACGCCTATTGGTGTAATGAACTATTGCACATCTGGTTTTTGAATCGTAGAATGTCGTCTTAGCTCCACTCACTCAAGCACTCAATATGTGTGTTTTTCCATATTTTAGCCAGTAACTCATCATTCAATGTCTAGAGATCATTAGCTCTCGAATGAGCGACTTTGTCATGCTATATCTCCATTGAAGAGATATAAAGCAAATACCGTTGTATCTAGGCCCCTTATGCCATACGAAACTTATCTGGTCCAAATGGATCAATCTTGACGGGATTTATGCTTACTTGGACGATCCAAATGGTCTTGAGTTTGGGGACGCATGCGGAAGAAGCCTCCCTATGCCCCTTAATTCCGTTTCCCCAGGTTTGACAAAGTAGCTGACGAGTTGAGATAGAATGGTTATTTGTTTTTTCAAGTTTTTAAGCGCCAAGGATTGCATGTTATTTGGGGCTTCAATGAGGGGTCAACATCGACCGAGGGAGGCTGTCAAGCAACGCATCCCTCGTGGGCTTTAGCAAGTGTTGCCAGGCCTCGTGTCTCTTAGGTTGCCTAGGTTTTTTATCCCTATAAATATTAAGGTTCCACACATTTGGCTCACCTTTTGGCTTTCTCCTCCTTAAATTCCTTTTGCCTACCTTGCTCTTTCGCCACCATTGTGTTTATATTGCTCTCCTTTGCTTTCATTGTCACTGTCGGCTGGTTTGTTGTTGGAGGATCTTTTCTCCACTAGAAAGAGTTTTTAGTCTTGATTTTGGTAAGTTTTCTACTACACATTCATTCATTTGTTGCGCTTGTGATTGTTCCTTGAATTGTTTTTGATTTTGCTAGTCTAGAAAGAAAATGAACATATCGTTCTCCAGATTTAGGGTTTCTCAGTTTCTCTACTCGCTTTTATGGTTTGTTTGGGGAGGATATGGACATGTTGATGTCCAGATTTAGGGCTTTTTAGTCTACTATCTTGCTCTGGTGTTGTCACTATACCCATGTCATCAACTTAATATTTTCGTTGTCATCGGGATGGTGCGATGTGCGCGAATTTTCCTTTGCCATTAGCGAAGAAACTTGCTCTGCAAGTTTCCACAGCTAAGTCCATCTAGACTCGGACTATTAGTCCATCTAGGTTTATTTATATATTACTGAGGCAACACCGAAAGACAGTTGGGTCAGGTGGTTGGTTCTGATAATTGCATTAATTCGTGCAGGTTTCCACATGGCCCAGGTCCACTTAGTTTAATAGAGAGAAGAGGAATTACTTCTACCAACGGAAGGCCTCAGTAGGGTGGACGAAAAAAATACTAGAGTCGGGCGTCTCTGACTGGAACGTCTAATGGTGTCCTGTCTGAGCGAGAAATTCCGAGCTCGTTTTCATATTCTTGATTACTATTCTAAATTCAGCTACAAGACAACGAGGCTCTATCATTTATTAACCTTCCGAATAACATGATGTATTTTACCACGAATCAATTCACTGCTAGGTTATGTCTTTCCATTCCTTCCATCTTAAAAAAATTTATCCATTTCATACAAATCCCTCAAACTTTTCTTCATTTAAATATTGTTCAGATATTGATAGGGTGTAGTGTATTTGACATGCTTTTCCAGTTGGATATTTCCCTATTGGAGGTCTTATTCATCTATACTGTCAAAATGAGCCAAAAGGAAAGGTTTAACTTGTCTGCCTTCCTTCCCTCCAATTGGTGATTGGTCTTTCTAGATTCATGCAAAGGCTGGTCCAAGGGGCATGTTTTGGCATCCGGACCTTGGAGTGGTTCATCTAAGGGTCCAAATGGAGTTTTTTCTCCATAGCGTTCATTGGAGATTCCAAGTAGGCCATGCTTCTTGATTACTACTCAAAAAGTGCTATTTGATAGCTTGTAATAAACTCTTTTAAACACTTTTGAGTAGTAGTTATTGCCTTTTAACCCAATTAGCATATTAAAGAACCTTGCAATCAATTCTAATCAAATTGTGTTAAGTTTTGGTGTTTTGATAGCCTTTTGATCACCAAAGCAATCCGAGATTGAGGAGAGTTATGTGGAATCTTGGGCAAAGCAATTGGAAGCTCAGAAACATGAAGAACCAAAGCTTTGAAGTCCTTTTCCATAAGTAAATCCGGAATGCAAGGAGAAGAAGCAAAGAGAATATGCCATAAAGCATATTCTTGATGATAGTCATGTCAGCCACTTTTGGAGCACTTTCTGAAGGCCAATTTATGCATGCTATATGTCGTTTCAAAGCTCAAGAAGTCAACAATCTAATGCTTCAAACGGTGTGCAATTCGGAGTTGAAATGAAGGAGTTACAGCCATTGCAAGTCAATCACTCTAAGCTGAAGGAAGCATTTTGCAAAGTGTTGCGAAATCCCCCTTTTGTTGCGAAATGATTTCGCAGCCTTTTGGCACAGTGCTGTGGAATTCCTCCTAAAGTTTCCCGAAATATGCGACATGTTGGAAGCTGAGCACCTCAAGATGAAAGCCGACTTCGCAGCGCTGCGAGATTACCCTTTTGCTGCGAAGTGATTTCACAGCCCTTTTTGTGTGTCTGCGAAATCTCGCAGACATTCATTTTCTCTTGCGAAATGGTCCTTAGTGCGCCACCCGCATATTTGTAACCGACACTGGGAGATATTTTTTATCAGATTTTTGTTGTCTAAATCCCAAAATTCTCCTTGTAAGCCACCAATTACTAGATTCCTTAGCTTTTAAGTTAGGAAAAAGAGAAATATCCATGTAATAATTATTTTTGTATTAATGTTCATATAAATAGCTCTCGGGAGCCTGTTCTCGAGAGAGGAGGAACCCTTTTGTAACAAAGTTAGAAAGCAAGTAAAGTTCAGGACCTTTGTTTTGCCTTACCTTCTCACTTTGTATTTTTCATTTTTTACTAAGTTATGCACTCTCTGAGGAATTTTCCCCAGAGAATGAGTAACTAAACCTTTAGTTCCTTGGAGCTAAGGTTGCCGGGAAGGGTTCCAAGTACAAGAATGCAAAGCTTTGTGGTTTCAGCCATCAATGAAGAGGAAGTGAAATCCTTTAGTGATTTCTATGTTTTTAGTTAACTTAAAACACCTTAGAGTCACCTGGGCCAACACTTGGTAAGGCAAGTGATCTCCGACCATGGAGATGCACTAGTTTACCTCTTGCGAGCCTCTGAGAGGTGAATTTAAGGTAGGATTTTCTGGAATTGCCAACACTTGGTAAGCTTTTGGACTCCAAGGAGACATCCATTAGTTATCTCTTGCGAGCTTGAGAAGGGAAGTCTAAGGTTAAAGATCACCTTGAATGGTTAAGGCCAACTGAGAGGCTTGAATCATTGCAAGTTGCATCAGTGAGAGAATTAAAGTTGAAATCTAATTAAAGGATGTATCTGTACAACACCGGTTAGAGAATTGACTATATGTTGAATCTCTAACGTGAGAAAATGAACCATCTGACCGGAGCTATGTCTTTTGCATGAGGAACCACCCCAGTGACCCTCCAAGGAATGTTTTTCCCCCTAAGTTAGTTCCATTACTTGCTTTGGAGTTAGTTTAAATCTAAATATTTACCAATCAAAGTTTGTGTTTTATTTCTTGAGCTAACCTTGAAATGAAACAATACCAATTCACTTTGAATTGGTATCATTGATAATTTGCTAATCTTTCCCAGTGAACGATCTTAGAGCCGCTATGCTATAGTAGCTTTTTCTTTGCTACCCTAGTATATGGTGTAATAGGTTATAAATTTTGTTTATTACTCCCTTATTCAAAGAGCACCAGCTGGATATGAATCAGCTGAGACACCAATTGGGCATGAATCAAATGGCGCCGCTGCCGGGGAAGGTGTCAAGTCTATAGTGATACCATTTCAGAGCACTTGTGATCCTCATCACAAGTTTGGTAACGTTTCTTTCACTTTACTAATTCTCATTCTTTCTTTATTTATTCATAATCCAAATTTATCTTTTAAATTCAGCTTAGTTTAATTTTGTTGTTGTAGCCCTGTTTCCTTTTGTTATCCTTTGTTTTCATTTAAGTTGCATATAGATACTAGTTGTGTATGCCAAAGTGGATACGAGGTAGTGGAGGAAGGCTCGTTAAACTTGATACACCTCATAACAAAGAATTCGAATTGAGCTTGAATATCATGGAAGCTACACCTGAAGATCCAGCATAGTCACCAGGTCGTCAAGACCCCAATCTCAATGAATTTAGATCAATGAGGGAACCGCATGCATCGCAGCTCGTATGATCTGCAGCCACACTGTATAGTGCCGCCCTACATGAGGCAGGCTAGTGATCTAGACCTGTATCTTGTTCCATTCTACCCAACTTTCCATGGGATGGAAGTGAGAATCCTTATGCACACATTAAGGAATTTAAAGATGTTTGTAATACATTCCAAGAGGGAGGAGCTTTAATCGATTTGATGAGGCTTAAGTTATTCCTTTTACTTAAAGATAAGCCAAAATTTGGCTTAATTCTTTAAGGCCAAGGAGTATCCGCACTTGGACTGACTTACAACTGAATTCCTCAAGAAATTTTTTCCCACTCATAGAACAAATGGCTTGAAAAGGCAAATTTCAAACTTCTCAGCTAAAGAAAATGAGAAATTCTATGAGTGTTGGGAAAGATATATGGAAGCTATAAATGCTTGCCCTCACCATGGCTTTGATACTTGGCTATTGGTGAGCTATTTTTATGATGGTATGTCTTCCTCAATGAAGCAACTCCTCGAGACAATGTGTGGAGGAGATTTCATGAGCAAAAATCCGGAGGAAGCTATGGATTTCTTGAGCTATGTAGCTGAAGTTTCAAGGGGATGGGATGAACCAACCAAAGGAGAAGTGGGTAAGATGAAGTCTCAATTGAGTGCTTTTAATGCTAAGGCTGGGATGTATACCTTGAAAGAAGATGATGATATGAAAACAAAGTTGGTAGCTATGACAAGAAGATTGGAGGAGCTGGAGCTAAAAAGAATACATGAAGTGCAAGCTGTTGTTGAAGCACCAATGCAAGTGAAGCTGTGTCCCAATTGTCAATCATATGAACATTTGGTGGAGGAATGCCCTGCAATTTCAGCTGAAAGGGAAATGTTTAGAGATCAAGCAAATGTTGTTGGACAATTCAAGCCCAATAAGAACGCGCCTTATGGAAATACTTACAACTCAAGTTGGAGGAATCATCCAAATTTCTCATGGAAGGCCAGAGCAACTCAGTACCAACAAACCGGATCCACCATCTCAACAATCTTCAAGTCTTGAACAAGCAATTAGCGAATCTCAAGCAAGGTAGTGGGAGATTTTGTTGGAAATCAAGAAGCCACCAATGCTCAACTCAATCAACGAATTGACAGAGTGGAAAGTACTTTGAATAAAAGGGTGGATGGAATGCAAAATGATATATCCCAAAAGTTTGATAATATCCAATACTCAATTTCAAGGCTCACAAATTTGAACATAGTGCAAGAAAATGGAAGATTTCCTTCTCAACCCCACCAAAACCCCAAGGGTGTCCATGAAGTGGAAAGCCAAGAGGGAGAATCATCACAGATCACTACTACAAAAATAGAAAATTATGACGCTTTAATCCTTGGCGCTTTCATAAAGTTATTCATTATTTGGATATACAATGGCGTTTTTTCAAAAGGGTCATTTTTTATATTAGTTTTTTTAATTTCATGGCGCTTATTTAAAGTAGCATTGCTTGTTGTGGCACTTATAAGGATACTGGTTATTCCATGACACTTTATAGCAGTGTCATAGTCGTGATATTTCATGGCGCTTATATTAGGTGACATTAAATAATAGTATATATATAAATATATGTTCTAAATATATATTAATTAAATGCTTTTCCCTTTCTACACTCACCCGCCAAACATTCCCTCCACAATTTCAGAACTGAAGAAACTAAAATGCCCTAATCCATTCCCCTTGCAAAGTCATTTGACTCCACATCAATTGCCAAAATCCATTCCTCTTGCAAAGTCCACCACTAAAATGCCCTAATCCGTTGGAATGGCCTTGTCTAACTTCCATGCATGGGAGGTTACCATTGTCAAAATCTACTACAGAGCATCATAGTTACAGGTAAATCTCTTTCTCAAGTACTGTTGTTTTCCTCAAACCTGAATAGATTAGTACAAATGAAGACAAATGGAAGGTTTTCATTGTTCCAAAAATCTAATATATTGTTTCATAGATGGAAATTATTTTGGAAGGAGAAAATCCAGGGTAATGGTATCCCAAATAATACAGTGCATTTTTTGTTCTTCTTGTTGTATGGTACGCTGCAAGATGTAATACGTATAGTTCCAGCTTCTCCTTTTAGTTGTGGTGGGAAGTGCCGTCTTGTTTTTGCGTAATGCCATGGAGATGTAGCAGCCAGCAGTGATCGGGATGGAGGTTGAGGGTAATGTGGTTGGTGGCTCACGCACCATCACAAGGCGTGGGAAATGAGGTGTTAGTCTCTGCCGCCCTGTAGGTATGGACGTGCCGTGTTCGTACACCAAGGAGAAAACAGGTTCGGCTGCAGCAGTTTTGAGAAGCTCAGAATGGAGGATTTTTAAATGGTATTGAGAGGGGAACAGCTGGCAAAGGCATGACGTGTTTTAAAATTTCATTGGTGGGCTTGGGTTTGGTTTTAGTTGTTGGCAACCAAGGATTGGGGGGAGCACCAGTCCCAATATAGTATGGGCTTGTTAAGAAGAAACTTCTTACAGAATGTAATAATAATAGTAATTTAAATTACTTTAGGGGATAGGAAATTTGGACCTTGGATGTGCTGATTAGGGCCCATCCGAAGGCTTGTTTGATCCAAACCTCATCGCCTCCTACAAAAGTCATGATGATGACTGGAGAGCAAAACCTCGTGCTGGGAGGCGAGAGGCCTGATGTCGGCGTCGTGATGGTGGTGTTGAAGGAAAGTCTGGAGGAGATGAGGACTGAGGCATCGTAGCCTCACCATGCAGTCGTGGAAGAAGAGGCGAAGAGTGGCAGTAGTTTGTGGGGTCGTTGATTCCTTGGTGCGTCCTTTTGAAAGCTGTAGTATGACTCAAATTTGGTGCGTGAAAGGTCTAACCTGCGCTTGTCATTTTCTATGCTTGCTGCATTCCTCTCTCAATCTCCTTTGCCATGCTGCAACACGCAATCTTCCACTGCTGAAATTT
>JBAPGN010001555.1:0-20574 GCA_037355405.1 Vitis amurensis | reverse complement strand
TATATCTAATATTTTATTTTAATTATCCTACATATTTGTATAATTGTTTTTTTAAAATAACCCTCTAAAAACAATTAAAAGATATTCCCAAAACACTTTATTTAAAAACAAAAATAGGTTTTTATTATTAAATGTATTTTTTTTTAAATAGAAAATTGTTCTTGAAAACAATTATCAAATAGATCTCATATTTTTTTTTTTAAATAATAAAAACTTTTTTATATTTTCTAGTTATCAAATATGTTTTTTTTTTGTTAGAAATAATGAAAAATTGTTTTAAAAAATAATTATCATGCATAGCGTAAGTTTTTAGTATGGTTTTTTAAAACATAATTAATAAAATTTTATTTTATTTGAAAACTAAAATATAAGAAATGGTTGTTTTTAGGAATATAATTTATTTTAAAGCCAACATGTTTTCAAAACAAATTCTTTAAAAGAAAAATACTTTCAATCAAAAGTATATTTTTTGAATTAGAAAATTAATTTTTGCATAAAGTACAAAAAAAAAAAAATTTTTAAAAGCACTCCCAAAGATTGCATATTCAAAAATGGTTTTTCAATATCATAAAAAATGTTGCAAAATTTCTTAAAGCTTATTACACTATATCTAATATATTGTTCAATTAGTTTGATTTAAATCAAACTAAGCTGATTTAAATGGTTTTCATGCATCAAGGCTAAATTAATTAAACTTAATGAGAAATTGATCTAATTAATTTGGTTTGGTTTAATAAATTTAACTCAATTTGCTTCATTTTGGTTGGTTCAATTTGATTTAAAAACATAAACCATTTTTTTTTCTTTTTTCTTTTTTAATTTGAGCCAAAAAAAATTAATTGTGTTGTAAAATAAGGATAAATGCAATGCAAATAAAGTAGTATAGATAAATTATATATTACTTTGATAATAATATATAATAGGGAAGAAGAAATCATAAAAGAGAATTGAGAAAGTTGAGAGAATGAGAGAAAGTAAGAAATTTATTTCTTGCTTGGAAGTTCATATTATATGGGATGGGAAACCCGCTTTCCAAATGGCTTCCATTAATATTCCCATTAATGAATATTAATGGAACTCATAAACAACATTAATGGTTTCCATTAATGAGTATTAATGGAAGTCATAAATAATATTTAATTAACATTTATTATAATTAATGTGGTGGCATTCATTACTTTAGTTATAACACGGATATCCACCACATTGACGAATATGCTTCATTAAAACCTTGCTAGTAAAAAAAACCCTATGAGAAAAACCTAGTGAAGGAAAAAAGTACAATATTCTTATAATTCTTTAAATTGCTCTTGGTATGTTAGGACTACCTCGTTAAAAACCTTGCCAGTAAAACCCAGTAGGACAAAACCTAGATGAAGGGAAAAAAAGTACAATACACTAACACCCTTTTATAAACATACTTCCCCTCATGTCGATATCCTTGAGTTGACTCATTCCAATCTTGTGTATTAACTTCTTGAATGTTAAGGTTGACAATGATTTTGTGATAAATTTGCTAATCTATCACTTAAGCCTATTTGTTGTCATCAATTCACCACTCTTTTAGTTCATGTGTATAAGAATTTTGTGAAATATGTTTAGTTCTATCTTCTTAATATAACCCCCTGCTATAGTGTAATGCATCAACAATTAATCTTCAAAATATATTATCGGGTCACCTGATATAGAGGAAATCACATGATTCCCGAATATAATGATCAAATTCTAGCCATATACATTCATGACTTGTTCATGGAATTGACGAGCTATTTCGATATGATTATGATGTTGGTCATCGCTTTAACTAATCTCATGATCAATAATAGTACCTTGCAATTTAACACATACCTGTTTGTGACCTGCCTTTTGTGGTCTGGAAGATATCCTCGCATCTGCATATTTCAAGAATCTGTTGCTTTGATTCCATTGAATAAAATAGATCCTTCAATGTTCCCGAAGATAACGCAATATTGTTTGTACATATCCAATTATTCGATTGGAGCTAAACTGTATCTGCTTACATAATTGGCGCAAAAGCCATCATGGAATTGTGTACAATGCAAGATAATGAGTGCCATAACCTAAAATATGTACTTCAATACCAAGAATGTTTCATCTTTTTCGCAAAACGAAGAGTCTTTTCACATCAAGATGATCGGACAACATGAAAAACTTAAAGGATGGCTTTATCTATATAAAACCTTCAAACTTGCTTAATGATGTTGATGATTACTAAAACTCATTTGGAAAAGTTTGTGTGGACCCTCACCTATCACCGGAACCACGCGACCGCTTATAAAAGAAAAGACAAATGAAAAAGTTGAGTTTCCAGTTTTGAAAACCGCCCCCGTGGAACGTTTTATGAGCGTCACTACTTTTATTGTTATTTTTAAAATGGCGGAAAATTAAAGTAAGAACAAACCCCTATGACCTAGTATGGATAAAATCGTCTCGCGAAACTAATATTCGGTCTGGGGATAGTACCTTGGAGTACCAATGCGAGAGCAGCACCCCTCTAACCCGGAACTCGGTCCTCAGAAGGGTATTGGAGCATATATGGGTCAAAAAGGAAACCCATAGCCAAATAAGTCATGAATCACACATCCAATGTATTTGTATTTGCATATGATTCAACCAACCAAAACATGGGTCGTACTATGTCCCAGCCATGTGCTGCAAAAAAGTCAGCAACCATAGTAAACACAAACCAAACATTCAGGATAAGCACCATGCATACAATGATTCAACATATCAAAACCAACGACTGCTATAACCTTGTCCAAGCCATTGTCTACAGTAGAGGTGAGCTGACCACCACATGTATCAAAATAGCATCAAGCTTAGTGCCAAAAGAAATAGCTGTTAAATGTGGTAAGGACTCCCATAAGTCATACCATCGAACTAGACTCATCCTAGACCACACCACCAAAAATTCAAATTGCCAACTAACTGAAATAAAAACTTGATCTTAACCTTCAAGATGGCTCATAAGTCCCTATAGCAAATGGGTTTGACCCCAAGGATAAGGCTCGAAAAATCCAATCACAGGGTACCTAAAGTTCCTCAGTAGTACAGGTGAACTAGTTCTCAACTGTACAACCTATTGAGAACGATTCCAATTTTCTAGAAACTCCTAAATGATGTGAGATTCACAACAAAGAAACGTCTCAATTCGAGCCGGATGAGTGGAAAACCAGACAAGAAGAAGGTCAGGTTCTCATGCTGACAGAGGCAGCCAGTAATGTCTAAAACGGTTCCCACGTTCGCATGGTTGATAAAAAATCCCAAAATTTGGCCAAAGGTTTCTAATGAAATAAGAAAGCAAACAAAAGACAACTTCTCATTCCAACCTGGCAATGAGTGAGGAACTAAGAACAAAGAAAGGTCCAGGGTTCCTCATGGCTGATAGAGGTAGCGCAGCAATGGCGTGAACCGGTTCCAACTGGTTCAGACGGATTGATAAAAATCAATTTGGCAGAGTTTCTTACTGAATAAGAAAATAAAAAAGAAACGTCTTCATTCCGAAGCCCGGATTATGAGACCAACAAAGAAAGTCAGCGGTTCCTCATGTGACAGAGCACACAGCTATGGCCTGAACCAGTTGAAAACCGTTCCCAACGGTTAGACGGTTATATAAAAATCCCCAAATTGGCCAGAACAGTCTAACTATAGAAAAAAACAAAAAACGGTTCCATTCCATCCCGGACAATGAGTGGAACCGGACAAAGAAATGGTCAGTCCTCTGGCTGACGAGGCAGCCAGCTAGCGCTAACCGATTTAGCCGGTTGATGAAAAATCCTAAATTTAGCGTCGACATTCTAACCTCTACATCAACAAATCATGGTGCCTACTTACCCACACCCAAGCAATACATCTTCACATCAAAGAGAAAAAGATGATGCGGAAGGTGAAACGCTATGAAAATGAAGATTAACTGTAGGTAAAAAAAAAATTCAGACTACTTACCCTCAGAATCTCCACCAGATATGATCGTATTGCCAGACTGTGACCTCCAAAAAATGAGATGTTGTGCCCTTACTCTCGATAAAAACCACATGTTGAACTTTCCCCAACGATTCTTAATCAGAGAATGCCCGACTTTCTGTTTTTCTGACCAGCCAAAATATCTCCTCTCTAGTGCCCTCCTTTCCTTCCCCTTCACACGAAATCCCTCACATCAGCATGAAACTCCCCCTTATTTCTCTTGCATTATGAGGTAGTCACTCCTTTCATTTTCAGCTGCTTCACCACCAAGTAATCACAATATTGGATTCGTGTGGGCTGAAACCAAACCAAGCCCAATGGCCAACATGCCAAAACTAATCTTCGAGTTATGGGCCTGACCATGTGGATTTTCAAATCCAAATCGTGTTTAACCGGCTTACTCGTGAACGGCCTTAACCGGATGCCAACCAGTCGAAACCGTTGCAAAAAATTTTGAAAATTGAAGAATGTTCCTGGAGAGTAGAATCCATAAAAAAATGGTGCACAATTCCGGAGTTCGAACAAGGGGATATGATCAAACACCCGAGTGCTCCGAACCAACATCCCTATAAACTCCAACTAAGCTAAAACACGGAGACCCACTTCCTTCATATTAGGTTTATGGATGACTAGGAAAATGGCCATATGACCCTCCAAAATAACCAATACGCACCCACATGGCACAAAACAAGCCCACTGAGGCTCGACACTGACTAAGCCCAAAGGGCCCTAGGTTATATGAGAAGATGGTGCAGTGACACCAATAGGATAAATGTCGAGTGTCGATGGAAAATTGAAGGGTCATTACAGTATTGATCTGCATGGCCGAGAAAAATTTGTTCCAAAGATTTTATCTCAAATTCCTTTTTCACGTATTGTTTATTTGTGGCTTTCAAGGTTCCAACACGATTAAGTATGCATAATTGCATTCCATTTCTGATTTTTAATAAAATGCATGGCATTTATATGTTATTCAAATATCTCTTTTAGCAAGTTTCCCTAAGTGATTTACCACATGGTGTCCAGTATTGCTTATAATCCAGACAAGGATCTTGTAACTTGATTGAGTACATGCTACGGGCTTTGTTCTATTTGCTTTGCAATTAAATCCTTCAAGATTTTCATGTAATCTACAATATCCATAATCCGTATAAATATGTATAATACATTCCATGAGACCGATTCTAGTCTTCTAAGACTACCGAACTAGTAGAACAAATTATTTGTCCATGACGGAAAGTATGTTTCGTCGTTAATATACAGTCTCTTGTGAAACTTTTCTAATCATGCTTTATATTTTATATCCTTTTCTCATTGTTTTCCGTACAAATATCATTTACCACGTTTTACTATCTTTCAGGTGTTGGATACAGGTCAAAAATTCTATTTGTGAACTGAGTTAACTTCCTGACATGACTTATTTCCATTTTGGCCAATCATTTCTATGTCGGCGTTATTCCACATTTCATAATTAAAGAATCTCATAATACTTATGAATCGAGGAGCTCACTTGGAAAGCAAATATGTTAATAACAATTTATTTCAGTCTCATTTTTCCCTGTGTGTAAACATAGCTTACTGAATCTCAAATTTTAGTAATGTGCCTTTTCATGCGCTTCTCATTATTTGTACCTGTTCTGGGCTAATAGATTTACTTCAATTTTAACTATCACTTCATTTTGATGTCTCTTTTGATTGTCAGTTTTTCTTTTTCTCTCTATCAGAATTGCATATTTGACCAACATCTACATGCTTCTACATATCTTAAGATTTATTTGTTAACTATCTCAAGGGCTCAACCGGCTAGAGTATTTTGTTGTCAGGATATTACTTTTTCATTTCTTTTGCTACATGAAGCATCTGAATTATTTAAAGATTTACAAGAGATCTTTTGAACTTTTAGTTCACATATTTGTGAGAGAGAAGGAAGGAGAATAGTGCAAGTTGGGAACCAGTCGTTACCAAATGTTCAGCGATCATCCGACCTCGGTGTGGGTTTGTTTAGCCCGTAGCGGTGATTTGTCGTTTGGCTCTCGCAATCCCATGGACACAACGAGACATTGTATCTGCCAATAGAGGGTGTTGTGACTCACATCAGTAGGGAGAAATTCACGTTATATAAGTCGGACTCTCGTAACCCTGTAACGGCATTTTAAAGCCATGAGGCCTCTTGAGGCCAAAAATAGAAATTTTACACATTGAAACGAGTGTTACAAATCATTTTATAAACAAGAAAGTGTCAAACATATTGTCCTACAAACTTTTTATCCATGATGGGAGTAAAAATAACTTTTATATTTCAAATTAATTAAAAAAAAAATTATTTCCTTTTACAAAATCTGCCATTACAACCCACATGTGAATATTGTCCTTTTTGGCCCAAAAGTACCCTTGAGCTTTAAAATCATTATAACAGGTACAGGAGTCCAACATTATATCGCAACAGGAATTTTCCCCGTCATCCGATGTGGATGTCACAAATACCCCCATGCAAACACAATGTCTCGTTGTTACCACAGCATTGCGGGAGCCAAACAAGAACACCCCTCGATGCAAACAGTCTACCACATCTGAGGCGGAGGTCGACCTGTACATTGTAACGACCGCTCCCAAGCGTTGTATATTGTCCGCTTTAGACCCAAAGGCCCTTCAGGCTTTAAAACCGTCACCAGGTTAAGAGATTCCAATACTTTATAAGTGATAAGAACTTCCCCCATAAAAATGTCACAATTGCACATTTTGTATCTTATAGTTGATCATTTTGAGAGTATGACAGTTGTTTTTACTTTTTTTATTGTAGTGTTTATGGTGTATAAGTTGGATGAGCTACACTTTTATGATTGGGCTCTTAAGACTTTGTTTTCATAGTCTAAAGCCTCCAAAACTATTCTTCAAACAAGATGGTGACTTCTAGTCCACGTAAAACACCTTTAAGCTCTTGTGCCATTATTGACCATTAACAGTGACCTGATTTCTTATCACTCAAATTATGCCATCATGCAAGATCATCAATAATTATTTAATGGACTACATGAATTCAAAAATGTTCTTTCCTTCTTGACTAACCTAGTGAGAGAATCAATGGACCAACCATCCAAAGTATTGATTGTTGCATAAGTAGTTTTGAGTTTTTCCAAGCCTCTATTAGCACTTTTGCACTGAGCACGAGTTCCACTAGTCCAATAACAACCTGTTGGATTGCCAGAAGAAGTATTAGTTAATCCTGATAAATTTATTTATTACTCTAATCTCAATTGGTACATGGATATTCCATCACAAATCCGATATATCATTTGATGTAGAAATTCGTCATTTGCAAGTTACACTTGATGTTTCATTCAATAGTTTTTAGGATGGAATGTTATGTGTCGAGATAATCATGAAAAAAATGGCTTGAAGAGATTTGCTTGTGACATAACCGTGACTTATGTGATCACCATGTTATTTGACAAATAAGAGGACATTAGGCCTGATACTAACAATAAGGCATTAGTAATAGTAATTGTTTTTTTTTTTTTTTTTTGATACCAAGCTTAAATAATACAGTGGAATTCCTATAAGATAAAATCAGAAATCTCTAAGATTGCTTGAAATTAAATTACACATATATTAAGGTGAATATTACATTTAATTCAATGTGCCGCATGCACAAATTTCCAAATTTCAACCAAGAGTGAATAGACAATTTTCTTCACCTTTAGTGGCATCAACCATATGGCAAAGGAAAAGTTGAATTATATATCATGATGAATCATATGTTTGAATCACCAACTGTTTGCGCTATATTAAGTACCAATTGAGACAATATATAATGGGGGAAGAGAGGAAAGATAATGCTGAAGAGAGTTAAAGATTAACTCTGCCACTTATTTCAGTGTCTTCAGTTCAAGTCTCAAGATGACTCAATCATCACATCTGTGACAAATAATGACTGAATTCTCTTACTGCTATGTCATTATCCTCAGCTCTTCAAAAGTCATCGTCTTTGTCCAAAAAAATACAGAAAAACATAGTTATTCTTCATCAAAGTCAAAAGACAATATTCATGTCGAAAATGTTATTCTAAAGTTGACTCAAACTTATCACTACTCCTTCAGTACAACTCAAATCTATAATTGTCATCATTTCATGCTTTCCACTATCTCCACGATAAACAAAATGCATAGAAGTAAAACGGAGCTACACATAACACTCAAAACAAAATGCAAGACCCATTCTTCATCACAATTATTTTTTTTTTTTGTACTTTCAGAGTATACATTTTCGCATATATTCAAAAACAACATAATAATAATAAGTATATACTCTTACAAAATCATGGAAACACCAAGCCAAATTATAATAAATGATCACATACATATATGACTAGTTATGCACATGTTGGTATGACTTTACTCTAGAACAAAGCTTAAACTAAAGAAAACATGGATAGAGAATAAATGGGAGACACCATTTCCAGTCTACTGATATAAAAGAAAAAAACTCATTCCAAGAAGAATAGCATATGAAACAAATCATTCAGATTTTCACATGTAGATATCTATTGTCTATTTATCAGTAAACAATGGTTCAAGCCAGTTTATCAAGTAGAATGGAGACCTATTAGCTAGGAAGAAAATATTGAAGAATATTGTATTACATAATTTCCCAACAGTGGGAAAAATATACTCACTTAAAGACATGCTTAGATTCAAAACATTTTACTGTGTAGATAAATGTATAATTTGATTATCCAAACTTGGGTTTCTTTGTGATTTTTCAAGGTGTGTTGTTGAAAACACATCTTTCCAATTGTTAACTGGAGAATGAATTCCACAGAAAGACAACGAATCAAGCTGTGAAAGAGTCGAAAGAGGTTCTACCATTAGGAAATGTAATTTTTATTTATGTTTTTGAAAAAACAAAATGAGTTACAATTTATACATACTTCTAGACTAAAAATAAGAACTAGAGGGATCAATTCAAAATCTATAATTTACATAAGCCAGAAAAAACTAATTACCTATACCGTACAATGACTACACGATCTAGATGGAAGAAATAAATTCAGTGATTTCCTGTTCCTGAAAGCCATGTTTCTATAATAACAACTATAAATTACATATTTGATCATATTTTGCAGGCTTCACAACACTAGTAGTGCTTGGATAAAGTGCCAAGAATATTATTTGGTTAGCACTGAGTTAACGTGCAATAATCTCTATTCAACATAGCCTATTTATTCAGTGGAAATATCTGAAATTGACTTCGATTTACAAGAGATGTGATGTCCCTTAGTCAAGAGAATCGGACACCCCACAGGGGGCAGCTCTGAAGTGACAAGGGGACCCTATCAGTGACACGGGGACCCTATCTAGTGACACTTCTAAGACAAAAATAAGAAACACAGAAAATACCTCAATGACAAACTAATGTCGTTCTTTTTTTTATTATTAATCTCAAGCCTCAACATTATCGAGTGTTGTACGCTTTAAACACTTCCAATAACATGTTCAAAAAACTATAACCATTCAAATATCTCGAGTTCTTAGATCAGCTGAAGCGATTTAAAAGCCATGCCAACTCAATCGGGTCAAAACTCCACCCATCTGGTATCGATTATTACTTAGTTAAGTAACTTGCATTTAGAATCATATGCCTCAACTGCAGACGCAAATTTTTGAAAACTTGAATTTGGAAATTTCATAACCATATTAAAAGAATTATCACGACAAATAGGAATAAACCTCTTTTCTACAGTCCGCTGATGCCCAATACTTCGTGTGAAAGTTTTTCCAAATCGAGAACGAGTGGAGAATGCTCTGTTTTTAGATTTCAGGTATGAAAAAGTTCCTCAAGAGTATGACCCGCATAACATCTGGATTTGTGACATTACCATATCATTTCTCTAACATCTAGTGGCTCTGAAATTGCAAAGATCAACGTCAATAATAACACTAGAAATGATAATAATGAAGACCAAACTGAACTTGAAGGTTTGAGTTTATAAATGAAGATACTACCACCAACTAGTCAACACTATTAAGTGCCCTACAAACGACATAGAGATCATCTAACAAATGAGTTTCTCTATAACACTGTTGAATTTGCACCACCCAAAAAATCAATATTAAGGATTGGGATATGGTATTTAATCACCCAATTGAAAATTAATGTGGCACCATATAAAGATGACACATAATTGCAAACTAATTAGAACTCCTTCCCTTTCTCTACAAACAACCATGCAGGAGAAGTCCTCCCCCCCAACATATCCCTTTACGTGGCCAATTTCCCTCATAAAACTATAATGAACAAGCACGTGGTTTGCACGGAGTGTACTGTCTGACGATTGTTAATATATAATTAATAGCTAATACATTATACTTTTATTTAAAATAGTATTGAATATAAAATTGAAACCGATCTAATAAAAGAAAAAGTCATGATTTTCTATTCCTGAAAGTCATTGTTGTTCTAACAATAACAAATATAAATCATATTTTTAATCATATTCTGCAAGTGTTCCAACACTGGTAGTGCTGGATAGTGCCAAATTATTTAGCGTAGCAGTTGATTTAACTGTGCAATAATCCTATTCAAATGAGCTGACTTTTAATGCAGTGGATAATATCTGAATTACTTCGGATTACAAGAGCATGTGATGTCCTCTATCCAAGAAATTTCAGACACCACAGGGCACTCTGACAAGTGAACAGGGGACCCTATCAAGTGACACAGGGACCCTATCTGGGACACTTCTAGACAAAAATAAGAGAACAACAGATACAGAATTTCCATCAATGACTCACTAGATATCGGTTTTTTTTTTTTTTTAATCACTGAAGCCTCAACATCTAATCAGTGTTGTCGCCTTAAGCCCATTCCAATACATGTCATAAAAACTATAAGCCGTTCAAATAATCATCGTTTTTGCTAACATGAAGCGAATTAAAAGAAAACCATGCTCAAATCAATCGGCTAAACTCACACCCATCTAGGTATCGGTTCTTGTTTAAGTACTGCATTTTAGAAAGCATTCCTCAATTGCAAACAAGCAAATTTGAAACTATGAATTTAAAAATTTTTAACCCATAATGTAAAAAGATTATAATCACGACTAAATATGGATAACCCTTTCTACTTCCATGGGCCGAATACTTCGTGAAAGTTTTCAAATCGGATGAACGAGGCGAGAAGCTGCAGTGTTTTTAGTTTTCAGTATGAGAAAAAAATCTCAAAGAGTATGACCGCCATTAACATGGTTGTGACACTTACATACTCCATCTCTCAACATTATGGCCTCTGAAAATTTACAAAGATAACTGTCAATAACTAACACTAGGAAGATAATAATGCAAGACCACTGAACTGAAGTTGATATTAAGAATGAAATATAATACCAACCCATAATCACACTATTAAGTGCCCTACAAGAATAGTAGGAGTATCTCACAATGAAGGTTTTCTCTGTAACACTGTTTATTTGAACCCAAAAACTCAATATTAGAAATTGGGTAAATTGGTATTTTAATTCACCCAATGAGAACAATAATGTGGAACACATATAAAATGAACACCATAATGCAAACTAATTTAGACTCATTCCCTTCTCTAACAACCCATGAGGAGAATCTCCTCCCCTCCCAAACAATATCCCTTTGAGTGTTCCATCTCCCTCATAAAAATACCTAATTAAAGCAAGTGCGTGCACGTGAAATGTATGTAGTGCGCATTGTTAATATAGAATTAATAGGAATGACATAACTCTAAAAATAGATAAATATAAAATTGAAATACACGATTAGATAAAAGGATAATTCATTGATTTCCTATTCCGAAAGTCCTTGTTTTTCTAACAATAATCATATAATATATTTTCGATCATATTTTGCGTGCTTCCAACACTTGTAGTGCTTGATAGTGCCAGAGATATATTTAGGTTAGCAGCTTATTTTAAACTGGGCAAAATAATCTCATTCAAATGGCCTACTTTTATGCAGGGACAATAATTGAACTGACTTCGGATTACAAGAGCATGTGATGTCCCTTGAGTCCAAGAGAATCGGACACCCAAGGCAGCATCTGACAATTGGACAACAGGGACCCTATCAGTGACACAGGGGACCCTTATCTAGGCACTTCTAGACAAATAAGGAAACAACAATAATATTTACCTCAATTGTGACTAAACTAGAAGTCTGTTGTCTCTTTTTTTTTATTTAATCCTGAAGCCTCAACATTAGTCAATGTTGTCGCCTTTAGCCATTCAATACATGTTCAAAAAAACTATTAATCTCAAATATATCGAGTTCTTAATCAGCATGAGCAATATAAGAAGCCACCATATTTCAACGGTAACTCTACCCCATCAGTACGTTTATTATTTTTAAGTAACTGCATTAGAAATGCATATGCCTTCAACTGCAGACAACAATTTTGAAACTATGAATTTGAAATTTCATACCATAATTAAAAAATTTATATCACACTAGAATAGATAACCTTTCTCTACTTTCCATGATGCCATACCTTACGTGAACGTTTTCCAAATCGATCCGATAGGGAGAATTGCAGTGTTTTAGTTTTCAGATGAGAAAAAGTTCCTTCAGAGTAGACCCGCATAAACATTGATTTACACTTACATTATCATTCCCTCTAAATTGTGCTCTGAAATTTGCAAAAATCACACTGTCAATAACTATACACTAGGCAATGTAAATAATTAAGACCAAACTGACGAGGTGAGTTTAAGAATAAGTAATACCATCCAACTAAGGTCGCACTATAAGTGCCCTTAACAACACGTTAATAGAGAGTCCACTAACAATGAAGGTTTTCTCTAGTAAACTATTTATTTGAACCCAAAATCAATATTAAGGAGATGGGGATAATGTATTTTAATCACCCAATTGAGAATAATGTGGAACACCACTATAAAGATGACACCATAATAGCAAAAATCTAGAGACTCTTCCCTCTCTAAACAATCGCCCATCGGAGAAATCTCATCCCCTCCCACAACATCTCCCTTTTGTAGTGTACCCATTCTCTCATAAAACTACTAATAGAAGCACATGCTTCACGTGAAAGTATGTAAGTGATGATCTGTTTAATTATAATTAATGAATGACATTAATCTAGAAAAATAGATGAATAATAAAATTGATAATACACGATCTAGATAAAAGATAAATTCATTGTTCCTATATCCGAAGTCCATGTTTTTCTACATATAAACATATAATATTATCGATCATATTTTACAGTGCTCCAACACTCGTTAGTGCGGATATGACAAGAATTTTAGGTTAGCAGTTTATTTAACTGTCAAAATAATCTCTATTCAATGAGCCACTTATGCAGGATAATAATCTGAAATTGACATTCGATTACAAAGAGCATTGATTCCCTTAGTCCAGATATCGGACACCCACAGCGGCAACTCTGACAAGTGACACATGGACCCTATCCAGGACACTCAAGGACAAAACTAGGGGAAAAAAAGATATATTTTCTCACTTGACTAAACATTAGTCCAGTTGCTTTTTTTTTTTTAATCTTGACCTCGCATTTAAGTCAGTGTATACGCCTTTAAGCCATTCCAAAACATGTTCAAAAAAATTTAAGTCATTCAATAATCCATCGAGTTCTTAAGGATCAGCATTGAGCGAATTAAGAAAGTCATGCATAAACTTAAATGGGGTCGACCTCACCCATCTGGTATCATTATTATTGCTTAGTAGTTGCATTTAGAAGATATGGCCCCAACTATAGACAAGCAAATTTTGAAAACTATGAATTTTAAAATTCTATAACCATAATTAAAAGAGATTATAATCAAGGCCAAACAGGGACAAACATTTTTTTCTACAGTTCCATGCATGCCAATACCTTCGTGTAAGTTCTCCAAATCGATGAACGAGTGGAGAATTGCAGTGTTTGTAGTTTTCAGGTATGAGGAAAAAGTTCCTCAAGGGTATGACCTTCATTAAACACTGGATTGTGACACTTACTCATTCACTCTAACATCCAGTGGCCTTTGAAAATTTGCAAAGATCAATTGTCAATAACTAACACTAGGAAATGATAAATAATGAAGACAAAAACTAATGAATGTGAGTATTAGAATGAAATACTACCACCCAACTAAGGTCAACCTATTAAGCCCTACAACAGGAGAGAGATTCATCTAACAAATGAAGTTTCTTCTAGTACACCTTTATTTGACACCCAAAAATAATATAAGAAAATGCGGAAATGTTATTAATCACCCATAGAATTTTGGAAACCCTATAAAGTGAACACCATAATGCAATATTTAGAAACTATTTACAGACTTATTCCCTCTCTCTAACAACCATGCAGGAGAATCTTCTCCCCTCCCACACTTCCCCTGCCAATGGTCTCATTCTCCCTATAAGCTATAGTAGAACACGTCATTGCACTTGTGGAAGATTATGAGTGACGATTGTTATAATATGAAATTTAATGGAATACCTTATATTCTGAATAGAATGAATATAAAATTGACATACCGATCTGATGAAAGGAATAAATTCATTTATTTCCTGTCCTAAAGTTCCATGTATTTCTTACATAAACACTATATATATTTTCGATCTATTTTGCATGCTTCCAACATTGTGTGCTTGGATAGTAGCCAAGAAGTATATTTAGTTGCAGCTTGATTAACTGTGCAATAATCTCTGCTTTCAAAAGCCTACTTTTAGCAGTGGATAATCATCTAGAATTGACTTGGTTCAGAGCTCGATGTTCTTTGTTAAAGGATTGAACACCCTGGCAGCCTGACATGACAAGGGGACCCTATCCAGACACCAAGACAAAATAAGGGAAACAAATATATATTTTTCATTGACTAAACTATAGTCCAGTTCCTTTTTTTTTATTTTTATATCCTGAAGCCTCGTATTTAAGTCAGTTTCGCCTTTAACCTTCAATAAGCATGTTCAAAAAAACTATAAGTCATTTCCCAATAATCCATCGATTCTTAGATAGATGAAGCGGAATTAAGAAGCCACCCGACTACAATTCAATCCGGGTCAGACTCTTACATCCCATCTGGTATCAGTTATTGCTCTAGGAACTGCATTAGAAAGCATATGCCTCACTGCAGACAAGCAATGTTTGAAAACTATGGAATTGAAAATTCTATAACCATAATTAAAGAGATTATAATCAGGCCAAAATAGGACAAAACCTTCCTTTTCTACAGTTCCATGCATGCCAGACCTTCATGAAGCTTCTCCAAATCGCAAACAGTGGAGAATTGTGTGTATGTGTTACGTTTTCAGTGATGAGGAGAAGTCTCAAGGGTAGACCGCATTAAACACTGATTGTGACACTTATATACTCATCTCTCTAACATTCCAGTGCCTTTTGAAAATTGCAAAGTCAACTGTCATAACTACAATCAGGAAATGATTAGGAATGAAGAAAACTGAACTTTGTAAGTTGAGTTCATTAAGATTGAAGATACATAAACAACCCAACTAGGTCGTACTATTAAGTGACCACAAACGAAAACCAGAGAGAGGTCATCCAGCAAAATGAAGTTTTATCTTAGCTTACACTGTTAATTACACCCAAAATCAATATTGAGAATTGGGATAATGGGTATTGAATCCCCAATTGAGAAATTATGGGAACACCATATAAAGATGCACCCATAATGCAACAATATTAGAACTCCCCTCTCTTCTAAAACAAGTCGTCATGTAGGAAAATATCGCTCCTCCCACCATATCTCTCCCAATGTCTCATTCCCTCCATAAAGCTAACGAGCTAGAAGCACGTGGTGCACGTAAGATTATGTAGGACGATTGTTATATATGAAATTAATGTGTTCCTACATTCCTTTCTCTAGATTTCTCTTTCTTTTCTTACACCTCGGACCATCACTTCTTCTTACTAAAACAGCTCCATGCAAGAGAATCTCCTCCCTCCCAAACATTATCCCTACAGTGGTCTATTCTCACTTTTTATGAGCTACTAATAGAAAGCAAGTGCTTGCACGGTGAGTGTATGTAGGTGCGATTTAAATATCTGATTATGGAATGATTCTACTTGTTAGAAAAATGTATATAAAATAAGTATAAAATATTTGCGAACTATCTATACAATATTGTAATCCACCATTGTTGGATTTATAATTTTAAAAAATTAACTAATTGTCTTCCTTACAAATTGAAGATTATGATTTGATACACTACTTGTTTTCATTGCAATATCTGCTATATTCCTTATCTTTTCTCCAACAAAAAATACAATATTTAAAAAAAATTAGTTGAAATTAGAAATGATCGTTTCAAAAAAATATTGCCCAAGAATAGTTCTCATAGTAAGGACATTACATGATATATAATTTTTGATTTTTTTTGTCATTTTCATCTCGTGTTTAAAAAATGCATAATTTGCATTGAAAAAAATGTTTCTATGATTTAAAATGTAATTAAAATGGTAAACTAGTAAAGTACATCATTACTTATAATGAATACAACACTTACTTACCTCACTAAATATTTTCTCTTTATGTTTCTTTTTCTTGAAATGGATTGAAAATAGAAAGTTTGGTTGGTTAAGATTTACAATTTTCACCTTATCTGGGAAAAAATATATAATATATAGGCATACTATTAAAAAGTAAACATCTCACTGTCTTTTGATGGTTTGTTCGATAAGTTGACTAATTAAAAAATAAGTATAAAGATACACTTAGTGTAAATTATACTTAATATTTATATTATCATAAAGAGATACGACCATAGTCAAAATCAAATTAAAGATGTAGAATTATTATTCTGCTTAATGTAAAATACATATTAAATTAAGAATATTAATAAATTAATGATGATAAAATTAATTAATTTTTTATTTAAGTTGAGAAAATAAAACATGTTATATTTGTTTTGTCAAATGTTTTTCGTCCATCATCATGAGTTGCGGCATCAACTTTTATGTAGCCACCCCATTTGGACTATAAAGTTTGCTTAACTAAGATTTATAAATCAAGTATTAAAATTTCAATCTAATATTGAATATTATTTGTTAAGATATAATACCTGTTATAGTCATTGATTACATCCTTGATTGCAATGAACCAGTGAAATTGGAATATTGAAGTGAAGTATAAATAAAAGAAAATGATTGTAATTTATGATGTTAACATAGTAATATGTGAGAGCCTTAATAAATAATTCAAGATACAGAATAATAAAATTTCACATGATTTATACAAAACTTTGTATCTCTGATTTTGAAAATAACTAGATAAATAAATAATACATACAATACAACTACAACAACAAAATTATTAATCCCTTAAATTCATATTTTTCATATCTATATAATGACAGATAATATTATCAACAAATAATTTAAATATGCTTAAAATGATCAGAAAAAATTATATTACATGTTATTTTGTTGTAAAAGCTAATTTCATTAAAATATTTACAATTTCATCGAATTGTTTTATCAATATTTTTGTATGGTTTTTTTAACGTTTAATTTATGGTTTGAACACAATATCTAGTATTCTGTGCATGTTCTTTCTAAAATGTTTAGATTTTCAATATTATGTGTAGAATATTTTCATGAATAATTCTTTAAAAAATTAAATAATAATAAAAAAATAAAAGTATTTCTAAAAAATATTATTCTCAACATTGTGAAGATAATACTATTGTATGTAAAAAAAATTATTGAATTAAAAATATCATGTATTTGAAAATTTTAAAGAGAAAAAAATAGTTAATAAAATTTGTTTAGATGTATAAGTAATCTTGTTAAAGTAACTTTACTTTAAAAAAATTATTCTATTAAAAAAATTCTAATTAGAATAAAGAATTGAATGAATTATCAAAATAATTAAAAATATAAGATTTAAACTAACATTGGTTCGTTATTATAATTTAGAAGCATAAGAAATACATAATAAAAAAAAATAATATTATTAACAAATTAATAGCTTTTGAATGTTAAATAAGCGGAATAATCTTCAACCAAAATGCCTATCATTTCGTACCGATAATAACGCTAAGCAAAAATATAATTGAAACAATAATTATTACTAGTTGTAAAAAAATTATTATTATATGAACCAATGTTTTCAAACTGGACGAAATTTGAACCGAAAATTACGGTTCATGTCACTCTCGGATCGTATGGTTGAACTGCCGTCGGAACTGTGACATGATAATATATAATTTATATTTTATTAAAATAATTAAATACATATAATCAAAAATTTATTAATATTATTTATTCATTTTATATAAATGTATTAAATTTTAATTTATTAGCAATATACATATATTTAAATATGAAAGAAAATAGCTAAATTGTATTAAACATAAACATATTGAAATGAAAAAAAAAATTGTTTAAATCCTATAATATATTGTTCCTTGTTAATTTCAACGTAAGTGTGTTGTTGCAGAGTGGATATATCATATTAGGAAACCTAGAAAGCATGTCAAGCTTACTCTGCAACAAAAAAATCTTCCATCCTTGCAAGAAATTGGTTGTTGGGTCAGCCCATAAGCCTCATTATATATTGGCAATTTAGCCAGAAGACTATCATAGAGTGGACTTGCCAAGGAAATGTGGCTTCCAAAAAGTGATGGTGGTGGATTACCGGTTTGGTTCTTAAAGAAATCGCCCATCGCCCAGGTCACGTTTAATTGTTCAACTAGTCCAATTGTAACGTCCAAAAGATAGAACTAAACCAGAAAGCCTTCGGATGGCGTACAGAATTTGGTTACGATCGGTTTTGAAAAACATGATATGAACTACATTTAAAATAAATGTTAAGATAAAATGTTTATCATTATTTGTTCAACCTATTTCAAGTAAATGATAAGATAACAAAATTTAAAGCATAGAAAATCAAATAAAAATAAAAAATCTCATATTCAAACTATAATTGTTTTAACATTGTGTGAGTTAAAATGACACATTAAAACTATAAACATTGTAATACAATGTCATTATTTTTTGAACTCTACGCTTTGTTACTCTCTAAGAATCCTCCAATAGAAAAAACCATTGTTCTCAAACCTTCTCTAAGGTCGCGACTTTCCCAACACAATCCTTCTCTCAGAATCAATGACCCAGTGACTGTGCACTACGAAAGATTAGATGTATCAATTAATGCAACAATCTCGTTTTGTACACATCAAAGCTTCAATTCCTCTAACAATTCAAGCTCCAAAGCTAACATCAAAGCAGTTCTCACAGATCAACTTTATTTTATCTCTCATGCAAATCTTGCACAATCATTCAGTAGAGATGTTGAGGCATTTCATTGTAGTTATTAGTTAAGAGAAGCACCCTGTTTTAATTTATTCTCTATTACTTATTGTATTATGTGTAACCATCATGCTATGCCTTGGATATCTTATAGTTTAATATTATTTCTGTAGTCATCTACCAAATAAAAACATAAATAAATCAAACAAAAAAACAAATCAAAAATGCATCATTTCATTATATGTTTATATAATTTAAACACTTTAAGAGAGACATAGTATTAAATAAATTATTAGATTAATTTGGAAAACGAATATATATAAGGTATGAATTAAATCAAATATTATTACTGATGTATGCATATATAAGCCAAGATGGACCAATTCTTACAGAAAAAAGTGAACAATATTCAATCTTTTATACTATAGTAAAATAATTCGAGTAGATTAATATAAAAATCAAACTCTTAAAAGTTTTTATTGCTGTACAAATTTTTAAATATAGATATAAGAAAGGAAAAACCATTCATGCTCAATACTAAAATAAATTTTTAAATTATCTATTTTTAACTTAATATAATGCCCAAAACCGTTTATATCTGAAATAATACATATATAATATGAATAGGATATAATATGTACATAAAAGAAATATAGGTTTTTTTATTTGGGAAAAAGTGTTTAAACCTTCATGTACTAGGTGACGAGTTGTGATTATATGAAATAATGGGGAAGACATGTATTAACGTCTTCAGAAAGATAATTAGTGATAAATTTAATTTATTGATATAAAGTATACGTAATATTTAACATTGATTTTACATAAAATTAGAATATTAACAAGATAACTATTAATTTAATTAATTCAGAAATATAATGATACTATAATATATGAAATTTATTTATCCACATTATGATTATCAGTATAGATAATATTATATTTTTATAAGAGGGTGTTTTAGTTTCTTTAATTTTTTATATTTTTATAATTTCGTAATTAGTAGATAATAACCTATCTTAAAGATACTATATTTGTTTTTTGAAATAAATTGTTGTCTATTAGATTTTCAAATAAATTATTTTAAATAGTAGTTCAATACTATTGATTGTAAAGACGATATACTTGTAGAAAAATCACAATGTAAACTTACAACAAACATATTTGTGTCATATCTATTGTTTTGTAATTCACACCATGTTGTGTACATCCTTTGAAATAACTAACTTAGTTGTCTTCTTGCAAAAGTTCTCGTAAATAGTAGGAAACATGTATAGATTTGTTTACTATCATGTGAAATAAAAGAATATGTCAATTTAGGAGTTCACAAAATCTCTCTGT